>APFE031693659.1:53871-173993 GCA_000404065.3 Pinus taeda
ATATCAGCAAAATTTTATCCTCTGCCGAACTCAATTATACTGTTACTGAAAAGGAATTCCTGGCTGTAATACATGCTGTTAACAAATTTAGACATTATATTACAGGCTATCCTGTTGTGTTATATACAGACCATTCTGCTATCTAATATTTGGCAAATAAACCTGTTACGAATGCTAGAATAACTAGATGGTTGATCTTATTGCAGGAGTTCGACATCACAATCAAGGATCGACCTGGCAAGGAAAACCCTGTAGCCGATTTTCTCTCACGGATACCAAAATCCATTGAAACAGCAGCGGTAGAAGACCAATTTCCTGATGAACACCTGTTTGTTGTTGTTGTTCGAACACCCTGGTATGCTGATGTCGCCAATTACCTTGCAGTAGGTAAGCTACCAAAACACTTAACCCCTCAAGAACGGAAGCAGATTATTCAGAAGAGCACTCAATTTTCATGGATTGGAGGCCATTTATTCCATACAGGGGCAGATATGCAAATCAGGAGGTGTATTCGAGAGGACGAGATCTTCGACATCTTAAAAGCTTGCCATGAAGGACCATGCGGGGGACATTTTGCCGAAAAAAGAACAGCACATAAAGTATTACAGACAGGATACTACTGGCCTACAATTTTCAAAGATGCGAAAAAATTTGCACAAGCCTGTGACAGCTGTCAGCGAGCAGGAAAACCTGGCCAAGCCGATGAAATGCCTCTGAGACCATAATTGGTTTGTGTGGTTTTGTTGTTCCTTTTCAAAAGGAACAGCATTTGTGACGTTTTGCTGTTCCTTTTCAAAAGGAACAGCATTTGTGACGTTTTGCTGTTCCTTTTCAAAAGGAACAGCATTTGTGTGGTTTTGTTGTTCCTTTTCAAAAGGAATAGCATTTGTGTGGTTTCGCTGTTCCTTTTCAAAAGGAACAGCATTTGTGATGTTTTGTTGTTCCTTTTCAAAAGGAACAGCATTTGTGTGATTTTTCTGTCCCTTTTCAAAAGGAACAGCATTTGTGTGATTTTGCTGTTCCTTTTCAAAAGGAACAGCACTTACGTATTTTTGCTGTTCCTTTGCGAAAAGGAACAGCACCTGTGTGTTTTGTTGTTCCTTTGCGAAAAGGAACAACACCTGTGTGTTTTGTTGTTCCTTTGCGAAAAGGAACAGCACTTGCGTGTTTTTGCTATTCCTTTGTGAAAAGGAACATCATTTGGGTGTTTTTTGTTGTTCCTTTGCGAAAAGGAACAACATTCACGTGTTTTTGTTGTTCCTTTGCGAAAAGGAACAACATTCGTGTGTTTTTGTTGTTCCTTTACGAAAAGGAACAACACTTGGGTATTTTTGTTGTTCCTTTGCGAAAAGGAACAGCACTCGTGTCTTTTTGCTGTTCCTTTACGAAAAGGAACAGCATTTGAGTGTCTTTGCTGTTCCCTTCTCGGAAGGAACAGCATTTGCGATTTTTGCTGTTCCTCTCAAGGAAATGGTATCCCACAAATAGATTCTTATCTCAGAAAGGCCATCGGCATGTTCTTACCCTTATTGGATGCTTTGCGCCCATGGTCTCCCAATCTTTTAGACACAACAATGAATTTATGCGATGAACATAAACCATGATATACCGAAATCAGCACATCATAAATTACTATTACTATGAAGCCAGTATGGATAAAAGGACAAGGGGAAGGACATTAACTTTTCATCTCCACTGTCATTCTCTTATTCCCGAACCCTGGTTTGGTGATTTTTATCATGACGATTCCCCTAAAATCTTTCTTGATTATTACTAAGGGATAAAGAGCAAACGATTTATATCTGTCTGTTGGGATTATAAGACTTCTTCCACCATTCCCCGCTCTTAAGGAGTGCGGAACCACCCTTATGTGGAAATAAACAAAAAAAGAGGTGCTCTGCAAGGAAAAACAACAGCAAAATATGAAAATTGTCAAATGCAGGATAGGGGGTCTCATTCAGAGCCAGCCTACCATGATCATAAGGATGGAAGCGAAGTGGCATTCCCATTATGGCCACCACACCAGGGATATCGTCCGAAGGTAAATTAACAAGCAAACCTTGGAACAGGAGGTCTCATCATGAGCCGGCCTGACCACGTTTTGTGCCTACCTTGTGAATGGCATTATGGCTATCTGGTTACCAAGCCGACATAATGGCCTACATTTTGACAAAGCACTCTTCAGAATATACATAAAGGATCATGGTTCCGGAGGGTGAAATAAACAACTCTGCCAAGGTTATGAACACCTGTTAGCAGCAGAGCTCTGTTAATGGCATCGAAGTCGTAATATTTACACCAACAGGTATGATATTAAATCCTTCTGTCTCTTATATCCTTTGCATAAATCATATGTCACACCCTGATATATATCGCATGAATGTTTATTACCACCGATCATGGCAATGGAACTGACAATGACTACTAGAGATTTCGTACATTTGACAGACGTCCAATTCCCCGGTTCCTCATTATATCACGCAGGCTCTCATATAAAACGCGATCTACCTTTTTGCCTCGATTTCGGCATTTCGTTGTTTTTTTACAACATGGCATAATTCCATATGCTGTACTTTATGATTTGACTCCCGACTGGCTGCTACTCCTCTCTTTGACGGCTGGGGGCAGCCTATCAGATCGCGGGGGGGAGGTAACCTCATTACTGCAGGGGTTACATGGCTACACACCATTCGGGAAAGATGATGTATGAAGGAATGGCATGGTTTAACGGTATGATGATTTCATCCTACGGAGATTGCCGTCCACGATCCTTTTTTCGTTGCATGCTCTGTGATCCTTTCCAAAAATTGGCATTGATCATCCTCTCTGCATCGCAAATACCGCAAGCAGTTGCTGTTCCATTTCTGAGTAGAATCATGGGCGGAAAGACGGTCCGAAGTGAACCTCACAAGCTGACAGTTTCTACTGCTGCTCGTAAAATCCTGGAAAACGCAGGATGGTTGAATTACTTCAACTGCCTGCAAGAATCAAACGAAGCAGTAGCATTAGAATTCCTGCAGAATTTGCAGGAAAACCACTCCATAGTAAGAGGAAAGCGGATAGTGGTTACGGAGGACATCATTGCAGAAGTCTCAGGATTACCAGCTACTGGACCCATATGGATGCTGAAGAAGGAAAGATTGCAAAAAGCTATGGAAATGTTCCAGGAAGAAGGCCAAATCTTGACAGTCAAAGGGAAAGGAGTTCTGCCGGCAACACTTGGGGAACCCTGGACCGAGCTGGCGAAGACAGTGAAAAGTTACATCACCTGCGAAGGAAGAAAAGACGTGGTAAGGCCTCGTCACTTAAAACTTTTGGCTGTTTTAAAAGGAAAATTCTCTGTGAATCTCCCTGCACTTTTAAATTCATTGTTACATGACGCAGCCCGAAGCCTGAAGAAGGCCCAGCATATAGATGCAGTTGTTAGCCACCATGGACTGATCCGGTTGATAGTGAGCCACAGTCTCACCCAACAGAAGAGCACTTGGGAGGAATTGATTGAAACACTCGAGGGGGGATTGGCTGTACAACCCCCGAAACTTGAACAGTCCTCCAGTACGCCGGAACGTTCAGAAAGACGCAAGGATCCAGCAGCAGAAAGACACGCTGCTTCAAAATGGAAAAAACTCTATGGTATGCCAGAACGACAAGAAGAACCCAGAGAACCTGCTGGCACACCCAACCAACTTGAAAGACCAAGGAAGTCAGCTCGGTTGGCTCGGATACGAGGAAGGCTAGAAAGGATTCAGGGAACCACGGCCCAACCAATTGAAATTATGGACGAATCTCCAGAACTGGAAGGAGGACTCTCCGAAGGAAATGCCGAGAAATCTAAGGCCGAGACTGACTAGCCGGAAGGAGAAATTGAAAAGGGAGATGAACGCTCTGAGGAAGAAATGGCCACTGAACAGAGCAACCAAGGAGATGAACACTCGAAGGAAGAAGAGGCCACCGAACAGGGCAATCAGGAAGAAGAAATTGCACAGCCAGGGGGTAGCCTGTTGCAGGACCCTCCAGGTGAGGAGGAATTGGCAGTAGTTCTGGCCAATATGGGAGAATATGGCCAACCCTCGGGCACAGGAGGTGTCCCTGACGGTCCCCCAGAAGAAGAATTACCCGAGGAAATGCATGCAGAAGAGGCAGAGGAAGAAAACCTACCTGGATATGATAATGAAATAGAGGACAACAATCAGGGACAATCTGCCCCCAAGACACCGGAAGATATCCCAGATGAAGAAGGGACGAGCTTAAGGGCCAAACCCTCTGCTGAGGCAAAGGAAATTAAGAAGTTAAGAAAGAAACAACAGAGGTTGCTGGGCACCATAGCCAGACTCCGGCAGCAAATTCGAATGTTGAAAGCCAGTCTGAGAATACAGAAGACCGTAAGGAAAAGGAGGAGGACCACAGCAGCAAGAACCCCGAGGACAAGAACCTGTTTTGTTGGTCGAAACCCCATCAGGAGACCTACTGCCGAGGAACAATCTGTTGTTCCAAATAATAATGAGGAACAGGGTGTTGTTCCAAATGACATGGAAGAACAAACTGTTGTTCCAAATAGTAGGGAGGGGCAGACTGCTGTTCCATCTGGCCCTGAAGAACGAATGGACATACCAATGGAACAGCAAGAGGCTCCGATGGCAGAAGGGCCACAGCAACCCTTTATTCGCGTTAAGAGAGAAACAGAAAGCAAAGAGGTCCAAACAGAAGCACCACCCTCGAGCGTAATTCGGGTCCTAAACTCCAAGCAACGTAATAGAAAGGTCTAGGTTAAACTTCCAGCCTCTACAGCTTTGTGGAAAAAGGACCCAGAAACCAGAACCTTGCATAAAATGATGAAGGAAGCTCAGCAAGAAGCTGAGTAGTTGCGAGAATAGATAGTCCCCAAGGAGAAATACGAAGAGCTCCAACAGCAACTTCGAGACATCAGTCAGTCCGAGAGCCAGGCCTTTGAAGGATGGCAGAAGGAGCAGGAAAAGGTTGCTAAGGTAACTCGTCGATTAGATAGTGTTGTTAAGCAGATGGACACCGTGTGTTCCTTATATACTGATGTTTTGACTTGTAGGGACCCTGCTAAAAATTATGCTTTATTTTTTCTTGAACGATATCTGAGATTAAAAATAAAAGCCGTTAGGGCAGGAGCACCTATCCACATCAACTTTATAGACTGTTGTAAGCACTATGTAGTTAAAGTTCAAAGGTTATTATGCGAGTTTTACCTGCACAATCTTGTGCTAGACTAGGAAACTGATTTAAATCCTGGCCCTTTTGTTGGCGATATACAACTCCAAGCCTTTATCTCATTTGGGGTTAATCAGCTGAAATGGCTCAGAGCTTATAACACCTTTCAGAGACAAGAGAATAGCCTAGACTTATGGGTACGAGATGAACCTAGAGACCCAGTGACGCTATGGAAAGAGCATAGGAGCCTTATGAGGATCCCAGGTGTCATCGAGATATTAGGACCCATGCACGAAGACTTGATCCGAAATAGTTCTGAATATTTCCTGACTATTAAAGACCTTGCCATCGATGTTGCAAAATTTCGATACCGGACCTCTAACCAAAACATCCAGCTCAGGGAACCATTCAAATACGAGAATTTTGAGCTGGATGCCAGCCAATTGAACCTTTATGGGGAACGAATTCTGCAAGCAGGGCCATCCTGGTTGGGGTATCGATTTCGTAGTCCAATTATTTGGCACCCTGCACCTGGATATCAGGCCTTGTATGAGATGTCTGCAGATCAAATAGATCAGTTCTTTGATAATCTAGTTGCTCATCACGGTTGTCGGCCTCCTCACGAGATCCCTTCTCCGGCCTATTCTCTCACCACCTTGCATGTCAACTATAATGTTTTCATGAGGCCATGAAACAGGGTAAGCAGGGGGGTGTGTGGAGCACTTGGAAGGTATGCTTTTGACAAGCAATCTAGTGTTTTTTCAATAATAATTCTAACCTTTTCTGCATTATGAATTCAAAGAAGATAAAGGATTTTGATAAAATATGTGAAAAAATAGACAAAGGAAGCTCAAGTGCTAATAATTGACGTTTTTCTATACAGGAAGACATGGAAGCAAGGAGTTGCCGTCCAAAAGCGAGAAGCAGAGGAAAAATAACTACTGTCCCTCCAACGGGGAACCAGATGCGAACAAGATCAAGAAAAATCAGAGCCGAATAGCCCAGGAAAAGAATGCAGGATACCGAGTCGGAGAACGCAAGAAAGAAAAGAGAAGAATTAAACGATTAGCGAATCCCTCGAAGATCCTGAGGGATCGCTGCTTTACTTATCTTTGATTATCTAGATACCTCCGTCATTACTGTTATATAAAGGCACAACGCCATTGAGCAAAGGACGAATGTTTTATAATTCTAAGTTTCAGAACAAACCGTGATCATTGAGTCTCACTGAGACCTGACTTTGTATACTTTTGATGCGATTAATATAAAAGACTTAGTGTTCATTTCGTCTCTGCATCTGGAGTAACCTAAGGCAGTGTACCATTGGCAGCTAAGGGCCCGACTCAGAAGGAAACTTGCTTTTCTATCATTATACAGTGATTTGCGTGTGGTTTGTTTATCTTTATTATTTAGTAATCTGATACATCTTTCATATGATATGCTATGCTCTGTTATAATTAATATATGAATGATTTCTCCATATAATGTCTCTGCACTGTACAATTGCATCTATTCAAGGTTGAATTGCATCTTTAATCAGCTATTTCTGTAACAAAGTGTTGGTATGAATGTTACTATCATTGGATCCATGTGAAATCATATTTGTGGGACTTGAGAGTAGCGTTACTCTGTTTAGAAACATAGTTATATCATTCATCATTCTCAGATTGCTCTATTAGTATAGAACATGTACATATGGGTGATGGTTGATGTTCCATAATTCGTCAAGGATTTCTGTTCCATTTTATTACTGTTGTTCCATTTTACTGCTGTTCCATTTATTGCTGTTCCATTTCCATTTTTCTATTCCATTTTACTTTCTGCCGTTTTATTTACCTGCCTTTGTTGTTTTGGTGTGAGAGAAGGTCTAAGGCTGTAGTGAGCCTCAGCAAGACACTGCTTAGCTCCCAGACCTATAAGCCCATGCTCTAATTTCCTTTCTTTATCAGTTTCTAGAGGGATGGGTTATTGCTTCTGTACCCTTGACTGATCAACTGTCTTGTGTGATTCTATCTTTTGGGTTAGTTTAGTTATGGCTTAGCATCTGTTTTCTTTTGAATCTTCTGAACACTATACTACTAAGCATTACTCAGACAAATAACCTCGGATTGAGATACTCTTTGCAATAACAAAATGTTCCCGGATTGACTTATTAATGTGGAATAATTAGAGGTGTGAGAGACCCTAGTTATAGCTCTACATTTGACACTAATGTCCTTCTTATCTACTTTCTCTTTCGCTGCACTATATTTTTACTGATTGTTCTTCTCATTTGTGGTGACACTTGTTGATGGTACCTTGTTGGGACTTGGATCAACAAGTTCTTTCCCTTTCTTCGGAGTGTTTGAGGAATCATTCTTTGACTGCACATCCTTTCTTTTCTGAATGGGATTGACTGGTACATCTATGCTCCTTAAAGAATAATGCCTTTTTTGTGAAGACAAAGCATTCATATAACCATGTTGATAATCATCAGATTCAGCCTCCAAAACCACATCATTTGCTAAGATGTAATCTTCATCCCTTTGTATGTCTGTAACTTCTGCATATTATTCATCTTCAGTCAGAAATATAGGCATACCATCAATAGTAAAAAAGTGATTTGTTTCAATTACTGGATCTTTGTCATCTTCTTCTTCCATACCTTGAACATAATTTTGTTGTAAGGGAGTTCTGATATGCTGTTGTTGTGCTGGTTGCTTAGGTGCTTTTTGTTCTCTCTGCTTGATTTTGAATTGGGGTTGCTGCTGTCCTCTAAAATTTGGATTCTAGATTGGAGCTTCAGGTCTATCTATCATGGCTAACCGGTCAACCATCCTTTCTACTATTTGAATCAATGTATCGATCTTTGCATCTGAAGGAGATGCTTCTTCTTTTATGGTCACTCTTTTATCTGAACTCATTCTTGCTCTTTTGGCCAGCAATTTTGCTTCTACACTCACGAAATTCTTTTGCATGTCTTCTAGTATGGTAGGATCATGTTCTCGCAACTGATATGCCATATCAACATCAAAACCGTCTGGAAACTTGAGCAAAGCCAATCCCTCCATTGGTTTAATGTTGGCCTGAATAGCATTGTATACTGCATTAAACCTCACACATTAATCTTGCACACTTTCGCCTGTATTTCTTTTGATGTTCTCATACTTAGGCAAAATATCAAGTGGATTCTTCTCCACCTCCCACCGATCCAAGAATTTCCTATGGAGGATTGGTAAAGTGGTGATAGAAGCAGCTGGACCATTTTTTCACTTCACCTCCAAAGCTTTGTACAAACAATCTCATCAACACATCTTCGATTTCTACTTCATGGAGGTCAAAGAAATCATTCATTCTATAAACATGTTGCTGAGTTGAATGGTTTGAGTAACATCAAAGAAAGTATCTTGGTTTGATAATCAGCAGGCATGGCACCAAGATTTTGGGGCAAAACAAGGGGTGCATACCAGGCATCCATAACTCGAGGTGAATTTAAAACAAGGATTGGGCTATTAGGGGTTGATGGAGTAGTTGATGGAGAACTGGGAGGAATGGACGATTGATGGAGAATGATAGGTTGATGGGGAAGTGAAGGTATTAATGGAGGTTGAAAATGAATTTTAGAGGTTGAAGGGAATAATGATGAACTGAGGGTAGTGGAAACCAGTTCAGAAACCTAAGGGATTTGAACAGTAGTGAGGGATGATTGAGGGGAATTTAGGATATACTCATGAATTGACCTGTTTTCCCTTTAGACTTTGAGATCTAAAATAAGCTCTGGGTCTATAACTATATCGTGAAGTGCACTTTCAGACCTGGTTCTAAATAGGGAAAGGTCAAACTATAAATCAAATGGGAGATCTTCTAAGACCAACCACTTGTCAGGGCAAGAATCTACTTTTATCGAAGGTGTAGGACTGACTAAACTTTCTTGTTTCTTAAGTCTTATTGAAATCATATTAGGATTATCCACTACTAGGGCAGGATTTGGATCATGATTGGCCCTCGTGTACTTTCTTCAAGCCATTGTGCTCAAATTTCGAAGTATTATATATTGCTTTACAACTTTCCAATTCAGCCTAGTAAATTCTAAAACTCATCATCCATAAGCTTAAGAAGTCAAATGAAAGATATTACCGGGGTGATTAGTCTTTCGTCCCCATTATGGTTGCCACTATGTTATCACCTTGATTGAACCTCAAGTTGAAGGAAGGCAATGTTAGGGTAACCACAAACCATGCTTAGCCAAGCAGCTAGTGTTATTAGGCCAGGAGAGGGCTCTCTCTATAAGGATCTCAGCTAAGATGACTGGATAATGAAAAGGATTTTAGGCTAGGTATAGTAGCATGAAGTTTTGGTTGTATTTTGAAGGGGTTTTTCTACATCAGGAGGAGCTGGACAGTTTAGGTCTAGGGAACTAGGTCAGAATTACAGGGTGTTCAATGGGGCAAGGTAGACATATGATTTAGCACTGAAGGGCTTGATGGGATGAGATTTTTTAGACTCATGAGAAGCTAAGAAGGGCATGTGAAAACCATGGATCCTTCCTAGACTGTAGAAAACATGAAATGATGAATGGTTTCCCAAGGCAGAGCACTGATATAATGAATTCTATCTATCAACTTGAAAACATTCAACTAGAAACAATGAAATGATGAATGGAATACATAAAACACATTAACATATGATCACATAAGAAGAAACTATACTAAAACTCATACCACATGGATCCCATAAAAATAGCTGCAATTCCTATTAATCTCCTGCCAAACTGCTTACAAAAGGTGTACAATCAAGGTCTAAGCATCCAACTGAGTCCAAC
Source organism: Pinus taeda (assembly GCA_000404065.3). NCBI lineage: Eukaryota > Viridiplantae > Streptophyta > Pinopsida > Pinales > Pinaceae > Pinus > Pinus taeda. The sequence goes on from APFE031693659.1 coordinate 63,851, forward strand.
CATTTACAATGAAAAAAAAGAAGAAGATATAGACATGATTCCAACCTCCTCCCATCCTCAGGGGTCTAATCCCTAAGATGAGGAGCTAATCTAACTAATACTGAACAAGAAACAAGAATATAGGCATCATCAACAACTTGCCTCTAAAACTTAAAAACTGATTCATTTGAGCTCAAACTAACTTCTAAAGAAATGAATCTACCCTCTATTACTATTTATATATCATAATTAAATGCCAAGTCATAATTTACAATGGTAAATCATCCACCATGAGAGAGAATCCATGATTACAGTCAAAAAACTAGAAAAATAGCAACCCTGAGCAAAATTGCCAAAAGCGCAGTGCCACTGGCCAAAAGCACAATTCCATGTTTAGGTCCCTTTTGGAGGCCTTCATGGCATAAAAATTGAGCCAATAATAGCTCATTGGAAAGGTATTCAAGTCTAATTTCCAAAACACCTGCCATTTCTGAATTTGAGGCTCATTTTGCCCCACACAACTTGATTCTCCCAAGATTGCTTCCGTCTGTCCAAAAAGTGGCAGAAAGGTTATTTTTAGCGTGTTTTTTGACCTTTTGGTGGACCAGTTCTGCCCCAAAAACTTTGAAAATTTCTAGGGTGCATGTCCTCATCGCTCTGAATCCAAAAAATCAAACCATTCCTTCATTGGGTGCCCCTAGGAAAAGTGACTAGGAAGTTTTTCTATGTATTGAAATCCAAAATTTGCAAATGACAAAACTTGCTCCAAATTTGCACAAAATTGGTGAGAAGCACCATCATCATGTGCTCTGATGACCCAAGGAAGCTTCAGCCAACATCCTAAGTCTATCCTCCTCCTTTCTGCCTTTTAAGGCCCGCCTTAGCCTAGTTTTCATTCTCTTGACCCTCATATTGCAAATCTTGTTTTGGGTCTTATAATGATAGGCCATGTGTCTGATCATTTGATTGTCTATGTTGGCCTTCCATAGCAACTTCTAAAGGTGTAGGTTGAATATTTCAAGCCAAGTATCCCTATCATCTTCAATCTCCTACTCAATAGGAGTTAAAGTGACTTATGTCTCTTTCCCACTTTGTCGTTTCAAATTGAGCATTTCTAGCTCCATGAGGACTTGTTTGTCACTCAATTGTTTGTTTTCTTGCTCCAAGTATTTAATGACATATTTGGCCCTCTCCAAATTGTCCGCAAAAGCTTGTACCTGAACTTCCCTTTCCGGTATGATGATGTATTTGATGGTTTGTTCATCCTGAGCCTCTAAGTCAATGATTTCAACTCCATGAAAAGTATAACGCTGCTTTGGATCATCATGCTCAGTCAAGTCAAAATCCCTTTCCTCCTCATCATCAAGACTCTGCTCTGGCATATTTTCCTTCCCTTTGTACAACTGCTGCACTTGTACCTACTGTGTTGATGAAGAAGGAAAAGCCCCTTCCACATCTTATGGAGCTAGCATTTTCCTATGGGCTGATGAAGAAGGCAAGGTCCCTTCCACATCCCGTGGAGAAAACACTTGTCTATTTGCTGCAAATAATCTCCTAGTGCCCCTCTGATATGTCATGTAAACGAGAACCTCAGTGGTTCTTGTCTCATTGGCCTCCTCATCTATTTTCACTTGGCTAGAAGGTCCTCCTACTTCTTGAGACACTGGTGGAGGAATTTGAGGACTCGTGAAGATATCATGAGAGATAAAGGTTTCCCAAGAGATGTTAAGGAGACTGAGATGATGAAGCATAATGACCTTGATCATGGAGTAACGATAAAGAATGCTCATCTGCTGAGGGTATGGCTTCCTCTAGACAATATAAGCCATCTTCTCAATACTCCTAAACAAGTAGTAAGTGAGGTTTAACATCCTCACCCTGGTAAATTGCATGAGGAGCCTGATGTGATAAGTGTATAGCCTGGAGAATCTTCCCTCATGAGTCAGATACTTCATGATGAATTTCATCATGGGGACATACTTGTTCTCAAGAAATCTAAAAGGAAATAGTCTTTGCACCTCATTTCTATACTGGGGTTTGATATAAGGCTCATAGTAATACTCATCCAAGTCCTGCCCCTCTAACCACTTCTCCCCTACATTAGGAATCCTGGTGGCATCTGAAATGATGGAACATGAAATGGTGAAAGTTACCCTAGCAAGAGTCACCCTGTTGTCCTGAATATGGGCTGCAAAATGTCTAGTGAGCTCCGGGTGATATTGAACTCTCTCTACATGTTCACAGAATTCATAGTAGCCAAGGTATCTTAAACATATGACAACCAACTCAGAGGCTTGAAATTACCTAAGGTTTGATGGCTCTTCTCTGATAATCCTGCCTCCCTTGTGTGGTTTTCTTGGTTGCCTAGCTCTATCTGTTGAAGTATCACTACTTGTGTTCTCCTCCTCATAGTCTCAGTCTTCTTGGTCCACATTTTCAAGGTTGAGGTGTATGAAGGGAATGAATGAAAATGTTTTTAGGAATGAGGGGATGTGAGATGAGCTTATGACTGTGAAATGAATGGAGGAGTAGGAAATTAGAGGGAGGCCTTATTTGCTTGAGAATTTTCTCTTGGGGAAGAGGGATAAGGGAATGGGAATGATATGGAATAGGGGTAAAGGGAAAAAGGGGTAAAGTGATAGGGGAATAGGGATAGGGGAATGTAGAGCTATAGGGATAGATGATAGGATGAACAATGAGGATTTAGGGTTTACCCATCATTAGGGAGATTTTAGGGTTTATTATTAAACATGGAAAATGATGCTTATAATCTAGATTTGCAAATCAAAACCAAGGTTAGGGAGGTCTACTTACTTGTATGATGGAGGGCAAGAGCAATTTTGGAATTTCGTTGAGGGTTTGGGGGTTCTTAGGCTCTCCTACCAAAAGTGCAATGCCAACGCTTAGAAGCATAGTGCCAGGCCAAAAGTGCAACGCCTATGTAAATTTGCACTAGGAAAATCTGTCAAAAGCACAACGCCAGGTCAAAAGTGCAGTGCCAGTCTCCAAAAGCGTAGTGTCAAGCAGCCCCACCTAGAAGCACAACGCCAAGTTTCCTTCACTCAAACTCACTCAAGCTTGCCCTTTTTTCTCACTCTTTGATTCCTTGCTTGGAAAATGAAGATAATGAATTTTGAAAATGAAATGTGAGGGCTTAAGTAGGAGTGTATTTTGATTTTTCACTTGAAAACCCCACTTTTCCAATGTTTCTTGTGCTTATTCAAAACTCTATTTTAATGCCTTTTTCCTATTTGTGTCTTTGCAGGTGGATAAATGCTCAATTTGACTTGATTTTTGCAGTGTTTTCTTGTCTTACAGCAAGGAGAGATGCTCTGTTGCAGCTGAGATTAATTATTACATATAGTGACTTAAAATTACATATGAAATACAAATAAACTTAAAATACTCTGTTTTCACCTCAAAAACATGTTTTTTAGGTAAAAATTACATTAGGTTAAAAGATAATAATTTCAGTAGCTATGACTTATAAGCCATCCTGCTTGATTTATTGATCATCCTCATGCCCTCAATGACCTTTATTTGCACTTTAAAATCAGGCACTTGACCTTGGTGATGAAACCCTAAGACCTAATGAAATCATGACTGCAGATTGACCATGAAACCATAACTGAAGACAACCTGAAGAAGGGTTGCAAGTCTACTCTATGAGGGAAAAATTGGAATTTTTGGAAGAGAAGACAACCATCAGAGGATCAGTTTGACGTGACCTAATGGAATGACGAAACATTTTCAATATGGGACCCCTAAAATGACAATGCAAAGACCATATTTGATCCCTGATGGAAGTATGTAGATAATGGCACTAACACTATCCATCCTCTATTGTAATATACTATGGCATCGGCTATACCGACTTAACCACTAATAGATCCAAGATGGTGAAAGCGTTGAATATATTGACCTAACTTCCCGAGCAAGAAACTGGAAATCATCATCACACGTGTAGGGGAGTGTGTCCATCACTACCCTCCGACGATCCTAGGCTTGGAGGTTACATGGAGGGAAATGCCTCCACCCCTCCTCAAATAACTAATGTGAACACCCTAATATGGAGCACACTACGACACTGGTTGAGTACTTTCCATTTAATAATTCAATTAAGAAATAATATCACCTACCATTTTCACCTTACCCATGTCGTAATAGTGCATATCAAGTAGATAAGAAATGTCTAAGAATAATGCACATCATACCATTCCTTGTTGGAGTTATCAACATCCCCCTAGTCGATAGTATCGATCTTAGCTATAACATATTATTTTGCAATCTATAGGTTAGATCTCATCCATTCATATAAAAATTATATGTGTGTGTATATATATAAAGAGAGAGAGAGATAGAGAGAGAGAGAGAGGGTGGGAGAGAGAGAGAGATAGAGAGAGAAGTGATCATAATCATCATGTTATTAAGTCTAGTATCCATGTACCCATTTTTTTTTGCAATTAATATCAGCATGTTGGAATTAAATCCTACATCAAATAAATCATAACTTCGAGAAGTCATTAATTAGATAAATCATATCCAAATAATCAATACACAAAATAAATAATAATGATGATAAGCCATGCACTAGATAAATCATAACCAAGTAAGCCTCAAATTAGGTAAATCATACATCAGAATAGCCATAGATCAAATATTCTAATCAACAAAACAAAATCCTTCAAGTGTTTATACAAGTAAGTTAATACGTCCAAATTGAATTGATGAATATTGCATAGTGTTCATAAATGAAACAACATGAAAATACAACTAGGGCCTAGGCATAGGTAGTTGTATAGGTCAAAATGACCATAACAAATAGTTAAAAAATGAGGGGTATTTGCGATGTATAGTTGCATATCCTAGGCTATACTTGTCCCATTGTATCTTATGTGTATTTGTATGGTATTATACAGAATTTAAGTGTGATGGGGATTTCTATTTATCGCTATGTTGTTCAGTTCCTATATTCAAAGACCTCATGTATTTTGGACCCAGATATGTTCTTCTTGCAGTCTCCATTTACCAAATCACAAAATCATTGTTTGAGAAATATTATATATGTAAAATATTATGTTAACTCTTTGAGATAGAAACCTTTAAAATTGGAGCTAGATTGAATGAGAGTATCAGAAGGGTATCTATTTACATATTCATATATTATATTAGCACTTTCTCAATGGCCTCTAGGTTAGGAGATTGAGTGTTTTATTAAGTTCTAATAAGTAAACACTCTATGAAAAATACAACTAAAGACAGAAAAGTAAAGCACAATTGAACACTGAAAATTGAGAAATCTTGTCCATGGACTTGTACTATTATGTAGAGCACATTTAGAGACTTGGTGAATCATAATTAAACACCATGTAAAGAAATTTTAATATTATTAAAGCATACCCTTTGCAATGTTTGTGAAGAAGACCGTAGTCAGAAACTAGAATGTGAACACCTATGAAAATAATATTCATGAACTTACATGATTGTAATAGTTTGTGAATTCTCTATCTCAATATTTGATTTTGGGTTTTGTAGAGTTTCCATTATCATTTAGATTCCATAAATCATTTGTAATAATCATCATCATTTATATTGATGGCTACAATAATTGGCACCCTCTGGATCTTGTTATGTAATAATATGTACCAACACCTTGGATGGATTGCCATAACTTCTTACTCCATCCAACTTGAACAACCACTTATTTTTTAACTTAAGATTGTCTTGTCTAGGTATTTTAAAATTGTATTGGTAATATTTTTCGTAAATGTAGTGCACGACTTAACACAATTTCGACCATGTGGGTATCACCCCTTGAACACAATTTCTCCAAGGTTCCACTAAAATATTTGTACATAGAATGGACACAGATATATTGTCGCCTTGTTTAGTTTTGTTGTATAGATGAGGTGGATCTTAATACTTATAACATCTAATAAACTGACTAGAATTTGGTAGACATTTCTTCCACTTTCCACTAAGAATGGCACAAATAAAATTTTTATTTTTATTTTGTTTCGCTTTGACTTGCTCTAAACAATGATTATTAACTCAACAAACACAACCAATTTGGTGTAATACATAACGTGTTCCTCAACTTTATTTATGAGACTTATGAGTTTCATAAAAACCTCTCTCACAACCATATCACATGGACAACACAACATGAAAATATGCATGTAACACAATTAGTTTCCTTTTGAAATAATTCCTTATGTAATATATTCAGGATTATCATGAACAAATATTAATGTCCATAGGAATGGAAATTAAGCAGCCATTATAACACATCAATTAGAAATAATGTAAGGAAATAACATGTCATGACTGAACATAACAATGTAAATAGTAATAACACTTATCTTATTCAAGATTATTTATAGTAACTATTTGAATTGGAGTTGTTCACTACCTAGCCATAGTTTTCCAACATAAGCAGACCCTCTAAGTCAGGCTATGAAGTGAGAAAGGTGAAGGCTAAAGTGATTACTCAATTGGATAACTTATGTCTACCATCCCTTGCTATGAATTTCTTCTTTTCCCATTTCTAACCATTTTCTGTTGCTATTAACTCAAATCCACATATTGTAGATCGGTTTTAACATCACATATTCTTAATCAGTTTATTTACCTTCTAGGATATTTATTTGATTCAGTTAGCTTGCTTTATTTCATTTGTAGTATTTTCCTTCACTAATCTTACCTTGAAAAGGTCACTATTTTCTTACTCTATGGCATGTTATCTTTCAAAGACTTTATAATTCACCAACGAGCTTATGATCACATATTCAATCTTTTCTCATAAATTATCCATCTCTAGTCCATTTTATTAGTATTTCTTTTAGATTCTTGTTTTGTAGAAATGCTACCCACCTTATTATACTTAAATAACATAATCCTCCTTAGGATCACAAATGGTTTTTTCAATTTCATTTAATTAATGATATAGAACTTAATTTTTCTTTCCGTTTAACTATGCACCAACTTTTTATTTATGATCCTCATACTTATTCATATAAATTGTCATCCATTTTCTTTTCTCTAACTTATTACACTTTCCTTATTATCTAAAGTGATAGTTATTATCCTAGAATGCACCAAATAATTGTCACATTTATGCTTATTGTTATAAGATGTTAATAGTTATTTTGAAAAGTTTGTATATATTTTTTCGGTATCATCTATCCTGGATTGAACCTTGTGGTCACAGAAATGTTGTGCATATTGTATGAATACTTATGTAAACTAACATTCCAACCTAAATTTGTTCTTTTATGTCCACAACTTCACACTCATTTATGATTCAAATGCATCATTTTTCCAGTATCTCTAATAATGCGTTAATCAATCATGAATTTCATTCCCTTTTAGACTTTCTTAGGTAACCATGTTTTAAATTATGGGGCAGTTTTCATCTATCAAACATTGAAACATTTCATTCCTTAGTCAACCATAAGAGGCTCATTCCCTAACTCTTTTGTTCTGAAACGAATTCTCCTTGGAAATTTATTTTCCTCATTGCCACTATAATATAAGTTTCTATCACCCAAGGGATATATAAATTAATATATCGTATTAAGTTTCTATAACTTTCTATACTCCTATTAATGCTCTACTTTTTACTAGGGTAAAAAAAACATGAAGGACATACATTTCTTCATATTATTAAAAAAATGGTGTTGAATGAGTCTACATGTTTCCAAGTTCATCTCAAAGATAATATATATAATATTATTTATTATATATATATATATACACATTAAACTAATATCACTTCAAATCTCGATAGTTTTTTTCTTTTTCTTATGGATATATGTATAAATATCAAGGACCATTATCAACTTAGATTTCTAATCCATGTTTTTCTAGACCATGTTATCATTTTAATTACGTAATTAAACCCCTTCTATCTAAATATGCCATTCATTGATAGCATGATATTGTTTCCAATATAATATGTTAGCTTGTATATTTAAATCTCAAATTCTTAATTTTCTATTTACCCTCCATTACAGGCTCCTACCAGAAGGAGGCATATTGGAGTGGAGAATTTCAACGGGAAGATATTTTGAAGGGTCATTGTTACACATGGGCCATCTCGGGGATGAGATCAAGATATATCTCAATGGTTTATAGGATTGCTAGAAGGTCGAGAAGATTCAAAGGGGTTCCAGGAAATGATGAAAAGGGATGTTAGAGAGAAAATGTGGGTTGGATGTTAGATGTGGATGAGAATACAAAGGAGAAATGATGGAGCCCACTTCTACTTATTTGATGCATTTGTTTCTATGTTACGAGTCATAAACATAATTTAGAGTCTATAGCTACTTTACAACCTTATTATAAATTCTTATGTTCATATTTCTATCGGGATTTTGCACTATGAGTTTTGGTCATGCTCTATTGATGTTTGTGTATGGTATGTATCTAGAAGGCTAGTGAGCCTATTAGTATCTTGATTAGAACTCAGTACAAAGTACCTTTTTTTTCTCTTTAAATAATATAAACTGATGGATGTTTGGGTTGCCACCTATATTTTATGTTTACGTTTGAATGGATAATGATGAATATGTTGTATGGAATTTATATATCTTAATTGGTTTATTATAGTATTAAATTATTGTAGATGTGAGTAATGGTTTAGAAGGTTATAAGGTGGTAAATATTGTTAGAGATTCTTGTTTTTTGCAAGGGTACTAAAATTTGGGACTGATGGCATAACCATTAATGGTCGATAATATAACTTACTATGAATTTCGATGTGTTTTCATGTTTGACTTGTGCATTTTCTAGTGAGCCGAGGGGCTTAATGCAATGTGTAGTGCACAATACTAGGTTGATGGTTAAGTTCTTGTCAGGTGGGAGCCCAACGTAGGTCATAGACAATTCTCTCAGACTGTGGAAACCTAGTTTCAACACTCACCCATTAGCATCTCGGATGAGACTTCACCCACTTCTTTGGAGTTTCCAAAAGGGCCAATGTTGAGCGGGTTTGTTTTGGTGATTGTGTAACAAATCCCAGGTCTGTCAAATTCTTGCACACTAACAAATGGTTTCGTTGTCGGGAATATGACGGTTGTGTGATAGGATTGTCAAGTAATAATGTGGAAGTTGGGGAATCCCACCCATAAGGAGATCACCAGGTGACTTAAACGAAAAGAGCACAAGTTTTTAACGAAGGAAATCTAATATAGGAAGTAGAGTACAAAGAAATGGTTGTAAAAGTACATTTATACTTATTTACATGGAGTTTTCTTTGTAGAGTTCTCGAATTTCCTAACAGAGTGGATCCAGTGGTTAAAGGACAATAAATTGACATATTGCCAAGATGAACCAAGGAATTGAATGCCAGAGGAAGTACGTGAGCTCCAAGAAGTAAGAAATAAAACCTCTAATGTTGTTGATTTTTGGTTTGAAAATGTGTTATAAGGATACATTGTTAAGTTTGTAGTTGAAGCAATGGTGTCCTACACTGTAATGGAGCAAAAATTTTTGAATGGACCAACAGGAAAATTCATAAGATCAGTACCATTATTGATAAAAATGTTATTATATGACCATGGATTTTTACGTCCAGAATTTGATAACATGAGTAGCTAGGGCTTCCTACCTGAAAGGGGAAGCAAGGGAGACCTAGAAGATGGTCTGCGAAAAAGGAAGGGAGAAGAGGAAGAAGGATTGTGGTGGAAAATGACATTGGGATTGGAGTTATGTATTGAAAGCAGAAGAGAAAATATATAGCAATAAAGTTTTGAGGATGGAACTTTGAGGAGTGGAAGGAGGTTTTGATGGGTGACATAGGAGGAGGTCAGTCAGCATCAGTGCATTCCTAGAGAAGAAGCCCAAAGGGAGGGGCTAAGGGAGGTCATTGAATGATAAGGTTTAGTGCTAGTGACTAGAGCTATGAAGGGATGTAGTTCAGGACACAACAAATAAAGTAATGAGAAAGAGAATAGTTGAGTCCACACAGTACATAGGCTTGATAAATGGAACAACATGATTAGACTATGCCTCGTGTTCAACCCACAACCTTGTCCATATACAAATTATGAGGTAGATACTCAACACATTGATATTACTAGCATAGAAAGTAATTATAGTCAAGGAGGAGGAAATACTAGTAGTAGTGGGAATGGTCACACTGTAAGAGGATCGACACAAGGTAATCAAGTTTAGGGTGGTGCAAAATTGGGAACACAATGTTTATGGTAGCTAAACAAGTGTAGGTGGAAGTAATTTGTCGGCTAGTACTACACAAAATACAATGGAGGGCGTAGAATTGTGAATTTCCATGTTTCATGGTGCCAGGACTGAGGACCTAGACCAACATTTATTCACATGCAAGCTCATTTGGACAACAAAATAGGTCCAGGATGAGGCCACGAATATTGTGCAACTGGAAGAAACTTTTAGAGACATCACATTAGCATGCTATATGAATTTCAAAAGAGTTACTCCAACTGGACATAATAAGTCTTTTGTGGAGATCAAGCAAGCATTGGTTAGGGAGTTCCAAAACCAAATTTAGAGTCTCGATGCATTACAAAGTAGAAAGAAATCAAGCAGGGTCCAAGTGATTTAGTATGGGACCTTGACCAATGATTAAAAGTTCTTAAGGATAGGTTGACATTCGAAATCCCGTACATGTAGCATAAAGAATGGCTCATTATGGGACTTCTACCACACATAAAGATACCATTGATGCAATAGTGGATAGGTACATAGTCGGATGCTCTAAACCCGCACTGAAACTAGAGGCTTCACTACTAGAAGGTGGAGAGAATAATGGCATGGTGTAGGTGCAATCATAGTTGCATGCATGAAATGGAAGGAGAAGTGGGAGAGAGTATGGTGTACCATTTTTCATATGAAGGGTCAATATAGAAATGAATTTAAGGTGTTTATGTACTACATGGAAACTAGCATATCTGACCCACTTTCTGATATGAATGCCTATGTAAATTGATACTGGTTTATTAAATTTTTAAATTTTTATGCATGTAATAAAAAACCACCATTAAAAAATGATTAATTTAACTGTAATAGGAAACTTGAAAATAAAATTGCATCAAAATAAACATCAATAATGAAGCACACAAGAGAAAATGACACCAACACAATGATAACGAAGCTTGGCTATCTTCAAGCCTACCTGTCTAGGCCTGGTCTTTAATGGGGAGTCCTTTTTATTAATTTTTTTAGAAATCATCAAAAGTACATATAAAAATGCTTCAACTACAATCCAAACTAACTTTGATATATTCTACTCTATCTCTGGATCCTGTAGAAACTTTTATATTTGAAAAACGATTCCTCGTTTGCCTGGAATGTGTCTCCAAAGTTTCCTTGTTGAGGTAGTTTGTCACTACATAAAACCTCAATTTGCTTCAAAAAATTCAAATACGCCTCTTGTGGCACATTAGTATCATTTTATAACAAAATATGAGAATTCGGGGGGTAAAATCCTGACCTCCCCACTGCAACCCAAAATATATATCTATATCTATATATATCTATATATCTCTATATCTATATATATATATATATATATATATATAAAGTTATGGATAAACTTGGTGGAGGTTTGTGGAGCTTGTCGAATAAGGTGGAGCTGCCAACCATGGCGGAATCTGCCATATTGTTTTTTTAACCATTACATCATATCACAATAAAAAATGCGGCGAAGTATGGATAACAAGTAGCACATGTGTAGTGCAATGGAAAGGCATCAGATTTGTAGAGAAAAGGTCACGAAATCAAATCTCCTCTAGTTTGTCCATTTGGTCAACAAATTTTTGACCACTCTTATGATTCCACGTGTTGCCTCAAGATAGGTCCAAAAGCAACCAACCATGCAACGACCCTTGTTGTAACTTGGAGATACCACGTGTCAGTTAGAATCATGAGCCTATAACCCTCGTCATTTGAACCCTGAGTTGATCATTGAATGTCGGAACCCTGAGCACTAACTTTGAGATTGATCAGTTGACCTTTGACTTTTTGCCCAATTTGGACCTAAACTTTCAATTTGCATAACTTCTTCGTACAAAGTTGTATTTCAACTGTTCAAGTTGCGTTGGATTCAAAAAGATGAAATCTACACAATGAAGATAGCTTCAAAAGCATATAGCAACTTTTATTTTCAAGCATATTTTGGATCCTCTAGATCAAGCCTTGATCATTTCAGATCATTCCTGATCACTTGCGTAGGGCATAGGAATTTTGTGTGCAATATGTTGAGTATGGGCTCATATAAAGATGATTTTCCTGATGATGCAAAAATATGAAGCTATGACACATTGTATTTTGTGACATCTGTAAATCTGTATGGCATGATATTCATCATTGCCACACTTTGGAGTTAATGTGTGAGTCTATTTTGACTCGTTATGGGTGCAGGGACCCCAAGGGAAAGAGGCCATTTCAATTAGCTTCGACCAACAAGGGTATAACCAAGGTGGATAATATAACTGATAGGGGTGAGGATGAGGAATGGAAAATTGAGGTCTTGGAGGACCAACCCGAGGAAGAGGAGGATTTAGCTGAGAATAAAGCATAATAGTTTGCTACAATTGTGGGAAGTAAGGGAACAGGGAGCGGGAATGAAAAAACCCACTACTACACATGTATTTATTGTAAATCATTGGAACATCCAACGGGGAATTTCCCCCAGTTGATCGCTAAGTGGCAGGATAAAAAGGGACCCAACGTGCATATGATAGTTGTCAAACCTCGCAGGGCCCAATATCAGAGTCGCAAAGTAACACTGAGAGGTGTTATGGTAAGATTATATGTTGCAAAGCCTTAGACACCACAACCACAATGGGTAAGGAGACCACCTAAATCCCCTCCAAAGTTAGACCTTGTTCAAAAAATGTTGACTTCTAAGGAGGCCTCGCGAGAGATAGTTTTGGAAGAATGGGATAGGTTAGAGGTTATGTGTGGAGTGGACATGTTGGAGATATATGATGAACATATAGGTGGGAATCATAAGTTAGTAATAGATCCAATTTAGATATTTAGGCCTATAAGCCAGCATCCAAGGACCTATGGATGCTCTCACAGGGCTGGAAGCCAACATCCGGGGACTATTTTTCATAATGTTGTGCAAACATCTTCGGGATTTGAGCCACTTTTTGAGGGCCAAATCCCAGGTCACTGCCCAGAATTGAATGGCATTTTTAGAATAGAAAAATAATAGAGAAATGATAGTACAAATGAAATCGCTTGAATATGACCTTGACTGGACCCCTACTAGCCATGAAAAGTATTTCTTCAAACATATCACGAATATGTAATCTACAAGTGTAAATAACACATTTGAGCATAGGTGTCTCATACTTAGTTGAGAATCACTAAGAAGGATTGATAACTCAACACATCAACTTCCATTTCATCCATTAGGTCATAGATACATTGTTCATTCATTTACAAGTAAAAACATGATGTGAGCCATTCATAGCTACTGCCATAATAGATATATATAACCTGCATAATAGAAATAGAGAAATACCAATGAAATCACATCCATATGATCCACATATAAACCAATATAACCCTCACAGAAAGACAAGGATAAATACCCTCGTATACATGATGAAAAATCCAAATTTGAGATGGGACTTCCACGTTCCACCGAACCATAGAATGATTGAACCAAATATCTCTTCAGCCATTCACCTACATGCCATCTTCCAAGCATGAATGTGGGACCCCATAGAAAACATCGATCCAAAACCATTCAGGGCTTCCTGAGGCCATCCACCTCAACCCATTAACAATGATTCCACCTCATGGTTAGACATTACAAAACCATCAACAGATTGGTCTCTATCCAAGCTTTCCAGGGTTCCAGAGCGTTTGTTCCAACAAAGGCTTTGAGGACTAGTAACTCAACCCACAATTGTTGTTGGGTTTCCGGAGCATTTGTCCAACCAAGGCTTCCAGGGCTAGTTACTCAACCCACCAAGGGCTTCCAAAGGATTGGTCCAACTAAGGCTTCTAGGACTAGTAACTTAGCCTAAGATGTTACAGGGCTTCTAGAGCATTTGTCGAACCAAGGCTTCTAGGAACTAATAACTAAACCCAAGCTAAAGGGAACATGAGAAAAAACCAAAACAAAACAAGGAAATAAAGCCACAATCTCCATGGTTATCTAGGAAATGGAAAGGCTAGGTAATCCACTATCAATCCATGAAATCCTTCATGTCAGTGACATATCATGACCAATAATCCACATGCATATGCCATGGATGACAAAACTAGTGGAGAAAACATACATGTAGCTCGGTACCTACAAACAAATCCCATTGTAGCTGTTGATCCTAGTGTCCTCTTGCACTTTCCTTCTCTTCCTTTTCCTTCTTCTTCCAAAAATCCAAGTATGCCACACCCTCCAAGATTTCTCTAGGAAAACTGTAAGTATCCAAGATTATGAGAGTGAGAGTGAATAATGAGAGAACTCAAAAACTGAACAGACAAAAGGTTACCAAGTGATCCTCATAAGCATTTTTATAAATGAGGCATATATTTTCTTTATTTTCAATTAATTTCCTTAATTTTCCTCCTCAGATGCAACCTCTAACCTTTCATCTCCCTTTTCTCGTAATGTCCATTATTTTCATAAATAAATGTGCCAAAAATTCCATTTTTCCTTTCCAAATCCTTAGCCATTTCCTTTGCCAATTTCCTTAGCCATTAATGATCAACTGAACACCCACACTAGGATGTCTTGCCCAACATTCATCTCAAAATAAGTGTCCCATCAACTGTGGTTATTATTTTGCCTCTATTAACTTTTATTACATTGAATTTTCACCAGGGCTGTTATAGAACCCTCCCCCTTGGGGGAAAACTATCCTAAGTATTCAAAAACACCTACAACCGGCTTCTATAAGAAAAACATACTACTGATGGACCTTTATAACTTAGTTCGATCCAATATTTACAATGATCAACCTGCTGAGAAGAAACAAACATGAAAACATAACAAACATAACATCATAATGACATGACACCCATACGTTTTATTGGAGATTTATAACATAGATCATGGAGATATTTTCATCCATATACATATATACATATAGAAACATCACCAAAATATATACCAGAACATATACCAAGACATATTCCAAAACACCATATGAAAACTGCTTTGCCTCAACCGACAAACAAGAAAGGATAAATAACCCGCACCTGATCTGCCATCTCCCATGTAGCTTCATTGGGCCCAAAGTGCTTCATTGCACCCTAACCTACTCGATTACTCAGTTTCAAAGACTGAGCACCTTTTTCTATAATATACACTGATGCTCTGACTAGAATTCTCCATCTGGTTCCACATGCAATATAGACCAGTCAATCACATGATCAACATATTTAACATACTTCTTAAGAAATAATACACGAACAAAATCATGAACTTTCATTGTCAGAGGAAGTGCAAGTTGATAAGATATTGGCCATATCCTCTCAAGAATACTAAAGGGTTAACAAAACCGTGGTTCCGGCTTGGCACATGATGCAATCCACAAGGAGCTCTTCTTTGGTTTGATGTGCAAGTACACTTGTTCCCCAACATGAAATTACTTGAACAACATGTTCTAATCAGCATAACTCTTTTTCTGATCCTGTGCTTCCTTAGATTCTTCTTGATAACCTGCATTTCCTATTCCATGTCCGCCAACATGTCTGGTCCAATCAACACCCTATTAACTAAATCACACCAACTGATAGGAGTATTGCAACTCCGCCCATACAATTCCTCAAATGAAATCATCCTCAAATATTCTTGATACCCATTGTTGTAAGTGGACTCTACTAGAGGAAGATACTCTTCCCACTTTCATTGTTGATGCATCACATACATCCTCAAGATGTATTCCACTAACCTATTGACCTTCTCTATCTTTCCATATGTACATGGATGATAAGTTGTAATGAAGGCAAACTATGTGCCCAAACCTACAAACAATGCCTTCAAAACTTGGAAGTGAAATTTGCATCCCTGTCTAACATGGTCTTCTTTAGAACACCATGCAGTCTGACCACATCTCTGATGAATACATGTGGTACATCGCTAGATGAGAATGTAGATTTCATTGGCATGAAGTGCACAACATTTGTCAACCTCTCGACAACAACCATGATGGAATCATGTTGTCTCATTATCCTCGACAAACCTATGTGAAATGACTTCCCATTTCCACTCTAGAATTGAAATCGGTTGTAGCAGTCCACTTGGATGCTTACAATTTTCCTTCACATTATGAAAATCAAAACATCTAGCAACAAACTCTCCTACATCCCTCTTAAGGGTCGACCAATAATAAAATCTCTTCACTGTTGTCAATGTCTTCTGATAACCAGGGTGACCCAAATATTGTTTCACATCAAACTCCCTCAAGATCACTTTCTTGAGTTCACTACTGTCTGGCACTTATATCCTGTCTATGAACCTAAAAAATCCATCTACTATAAGGAAATAATCCATTCATGTGCACCTACACCTATACCTATACCTATACCACTACTTGTACATATACTTGTACCTGTACTATCACCTATACATGTACTTGTACTACCACCTATACCTATATCTGTACTATGTTGCAACCTGTGCATGATCTCCATATATCTGACATCCATCTTACTTTCTTGCAAGATCCTATCTTGTAAGTCTGTCCCATAGGAGCTCATAGCTACTAAGTCATTTAATTGGATCAACTTGCTTCGAGAGCACTGATTGTAGGTCATCAGGATGAGATAAGGCATATTTGTTTGTGCCATTATTAAATAGCAGTACCATATGGTTGTAACATTGAGTACAACATGATACAATGATGACAGTGCTTGTGCATTGATGACTATTCATTCATGAGAAATGACATGTAGTGACAACCAACAATTGCGCAATGATTTGTAGTGACGGTGATGTGCAGTTGAACAATGATAGGTTGATGTGTAGCATTCTGCAATAATTAGTTTTTGGGAATAGTGATTGATGGCTATCAGGGTTTGACATTTAGTCTACATATTTCTTACATATATTCTACATTGATTCAAAGTATAGGGGATCCAGTGTGAAAATTGTGAAACGTGATATACCAACTCTTCTGTGTGACAGGAGTCACCTTCAGGTTCTGACCTGAGAAAAATTAAGGGTGGAAGGGTGGTGCTAAGGAATGTTGTGGTTTGTAGAGGGTGCTATGGCATCCATTCAGTTGTGGCTAAAAAACTAACAGGGAAGTGAAACATCCTTTTTGACATAAGCTAGTAAATAGAGTATTGGGGCACTCATTAGGTTGTGGCATAATCTACAGGGTGTTGGGGCATCCTTCTGGTTGAAGCAAGATATTAGGGTCTAGTATCATCCTACAAGTTGTAGCTTGTGAATTACAAGGTTGACACCTCCCTTGGTTGTAGCTGAAATCTTGATGTAATCGATTTTATTTTAATAGGGAGAAGGCAATTACTAAAGAAGTGTTCAATGGTTTTTAATGAGGAGAGGGTTTTCCACCTAAAAATATTTGTGTTCTTTGTTTTATCTTTCTGCATCTTTGTATGGTGTTTTCTACTCTAGATTATTTTTTAAGATCATATGAAGAAGAACAGTAATAATAATTGAAGATTAGGTAATCATTCTCAAAAATAATAAAAAGTGTTAATTTCTAAGAAATAATTATTCACCCCCCTCTCAGTATTTCCAACACTAATTTTCATGGAAAACCATTTCCTGCTCATCCAAGAAACCATTGCCAAGCCTAATAAAAAACATCCACTAGATGTACTCTTTCCATCAATAACCCTTTATCCCAATCAAAGTTAGAGTATTCCAATAACATAAGCTAATTTCCTACCACATAATTCAACCAATAATCAGGAGTACCACAAGAGTATCCAGTGATCATATTTTGGCTTCATATAGTTGAATGTATTCACTAGAAAGAAAATATTTAGACCACATTCATTAAATAACCAATCAGTTTCCTATCATCAACAAACTTTTGCCAAGAAAATTTCATCAGGCTTCATCAATTCAAGATCACATTTAGTGACCAAATCCTTATTGATTTGATAAATATTATACCATGATCATTTCAAGATCCCTATGAAGCTAACATAAGATTTTCTATCTCCCCCTTATTTACTACATCATATCGTAGTTTCTCCACATGAGTTATTTATGGCCTTCTTAAATTATAATACATCTTCAAAGTATTGACAACTGGAGGTAAAAACATGATCTCCATCTTACTCAAAGAATCTTATATTTTCTTGTCTCTAGTCATAGACACATATTTCAACTTTTCTTATCTTCTTGCTCCCTCTTAAGCTCAAATATTCAAATTTCAATTTTGGAACGGATTCTTTTATCACAGGCTTTGCTTCGTTCTTCCACTTATTATCCCTATGGTTGCAAGATCCATGTGCCTACAATCCTCATTATCTTTTAAGGAGAATATTATCTCCTACGAAATTTGAGACACAAGCCTTTAACAGACACCTTTGGTATATCAAAATATTATGATGCAAGACTTCAAACTTCTGACTGAGATTCTCTTATGATGACAAGCGATCATCTAATTATACTTCAAACAAGATTGTAGTGATGATGCATAACACTCATTTTGATGATTCAAGAACTTATGGATCTTTAAACATATTTCTCCAATTTATATTATTTTATGCATGAAACCTTTATCAAGCTTAATTTCATTGCAAATGCATATAGGGTTTTAATTACATGAAAGTATCCAAGCATCTCCAAGAACTTTATATACAACTTCAATGATGTTAAAAAATTTCCCACGTTATGATCTCTTCATGGTCATTTTACAGTTAAGATCCTTCACCTTGAACAAAGCATTATTTATAGTCAGGACTGAGAACAATCTGCTCTAATGACTCAGCCTTCCAGGGACATTATTCAAATCACAAGAAGTTACCAAAACAAATAATATTCTAAGGTTATTTGAGAAGAATCTCGACATTTTTGTTGGGTGTGGAGCCTGATTATCTTCTGTATTCAAAGGTATCGCTGCATTTGACCCTAGTTCGTAATGGGGTAGCAACACTGCCCATAAAATATTAGCTGCAAGTGGGGTCTAGGGGGGGCGATTGCAACCATTGGGAGACCCCCTTGGTAGGGGGATTGGGGGCAGCGGCCCCGAAGCTAAGAATAGATGTAAAGTTTCCTTGTAAATTGTTGTAATTTTGTAGTCAATCTTGGCCATTCATTAGGTGGAGAGCTGATGGTAGAAGTTATGTTTAATTTAGGGTTTTTTGCCTTAGAAGGAAATCTCTCACTATATATGAGGTAATTGTATTGCGTCTATGCAGATCGATATTCTGAGTGAGGAAGAGAGAGGAGATTGAGAGCAAAGAATGAATTACATTAGATCTGTTGTAGGTTGTATCTCTTCAATTTGCTGGATAATATAAAAAGAAGGACTGGCTGTTCTCCGTGGACGTAGCCCAAATTGGGTGAACCACGTATATCTTTGTCTCTCTTGTTTTATGCATTTTCTGTGTTTATATTTACGAAATATTTTATGTGTTCCATTGCTTTGTAATATATAGTTCTCTAACAACTGGTATCAGAGCTGAAGGTCTTTTTGGCTGATAAACTCGCAAGAGAGAAGGGTTCCTGGTTCGAGTGGGAGTAATGTTGGAAGATGGTAGGTTTAGGGTCGAAAAATCTAATGGCCAAAACTACCAATTGTGGAAGATGCAGATGGAATATTATTTGTATTAGAGAGATCTGTACCAACCGTTGACAAAGAAGCCAAAGAAGCCGATGAGTATGACAGACACAGAATAGGATATTCTTGATAGAAAATCACTTGGAACAATATGGTTGTGCCTAGCGGCGTCGGTAGCATTTAATATTTCAAAGGAAACGACAACAGAGGGCTTAATGTCGACATTGGACAAACTATATGAAAAACCTTCGACCTAAAATAAGGTATTTCTTATGAAGCATTTACTTTAATATGAAGATGTCAGAAGGTGAATCTGTTGCTGATCATTTAAATGAGTTTAATACAGTTACCAGTCAGTTAAGTTCTGTAGGGGTAACTTTTGATGATGAAGTTAGGGCTCTGTTATTTTTGTGCTCATTGCTAGAAAGTTGGAATGATTTAGTTATGGCCATTAGTAACTCTATCTTTGGATCTAATGCTTTAAAGTTTGATGATGTTGTTGGTGCAATCCTTAGTGAGGAAATGTGACAAAAAAGCTCTGGTGAGACATCAGGTAATGCTTTGAATTCAAAGACTAGGGGAAGAAAAATGGAAAGAGGAAAGAGCCTTGGATATCGCAGTAAGTCAAGTAAAGTTAGATCCAAGTCCAGATCGGGGATAATGTGCTGGAAATGCGGAAAGAAAGGACACCTGAAGAAAGATTGCAAGTCTCGAAAGGGAAAAGAAGGAGATGCGCAACAAGGAAATAATCATGAAGTGAATGTAATAGGTGATGTATTGCAAGATACTTTGGTACTTTCATTAGAAAATATTATTGATGCCTGGGTGGTAGATTCAGGGGCCTCATTCCATGCCACACCTGATAGGAAACATTTTTATGATTATGTTCAAGGAGATTTTGGGCAGGTTCGATTGGGTGATGATAAACCTTGTAAAATCATTGGAATAGGTACAATTTTCATAAAACATCAAAATGGAAATCAGTGGCTATTGAAGGAGGTAAGGCATGTTCTAGATCTGAAGAAAAAATTGATTTCAACAAGGTAGTTGGTAGGTGAAGGTTGCGTAACTACTTTCATAGTAAAATCTGGAAGGTCACTAAAGGATCCCTGGTAATAAAGAAAGGAGGAAAAGTTGGTACATTGTATTTATGCAATGGTATTTCTATTTCTGTTAATGCTTTAACCTCTACAGGAGACGATATGGCATTGTGGCATGATAGGCTCAAGGACATGAGTGAAAAGGGGATGTAGGTTCTTCACTCAAGAAATATGTTGCCAGGTTTGAAGCATGTTGATTTAAAATTCTGTGAGAATTGTGTTTATGGAAAACAAAAGAGAGTTATATTCCTTAGAGTTTAGAAAGAAAAGAAGAGAGAAAAAATAGAACTTGTGCATATAGATGTATGGGGACCTGCTCAGGTATCATATCTTGGTGGCTCTCATTATTATGTTACTTTTATTGGTGATGCAACCAGAAAAACTTGGATTTATTGTATTTGAAATAAATCTGATGTATTTGATACTTTCAAGCAATGGAAAGCTTTGGTTGAAAATGAGATAGACAAAATGATGAAGTGTCTCAGATCATACAATGGAGGTGAATATTGCAGCAAAGAGTTTGATAGGTACTATTCATAGAATTGAATTCGTACAGAGAAGACAGTTCCAGGAACATCACAAGAAAATGGTGTGTTTGAAAGGATGAACAGGACAATCATGGAGCGTGCAAGGTGCATGTGATTGCATGCAAGATTGCCTTTACAATTTTGGGCAGATGCTCTAGATACTGTTATTTATCTAATAAACAGAGGGCCTTCAAGTTCCTTGGATGGGGGTATTCCAGAGGAGGCATGGACAGGTAAAAAGTTAAACTACTCTTTTTTAAATACTTTTGGTTGTGAGGCCTTTGTCCACATTAATAAAGAAAACATAACAAAGCTTCAGGAAAAATCAAAGAAAGGTACCTTTATTGGATATGGTGTTAATGATTTTGGTTATCACTTTTATGATTATGAAAAGCACAAAATCATTAGGAGCGAAGATGTCATATTCAATGAAAAGGTTTTGTTTAAGGATCAGCTGCAGGAAAAGAAACAGGAAAAATAAAACATAGAATACACAGTGCTTGACAAGATCACAGGAAAAGTGATGGTGCCTGAAAATCATAATGATCAACAGCTAGAACAATAACCACAACAACAACAAGCACCTTAAACACCTGAAAGTGGTGTTAGAAGAACTACCATGATAAGTAGACCGCCTGAACGATACTCCCCTTCATTATATTCTGTATTGTTGACCGATTCTAGTGAACCAGAATGTTATGAAGAAGTAGTGTAGGTGGAAACCAGGAAGAAGTGGGAGCAAGTCATGAAAGAAGAGATGGACTCCTTATCACATAACCAGACTTGGGACTTAGTCATGTTGCCTGTAGGTAAAACAAAATTGTAGAATAAATGAGTTTACAAGTTGAAGGAAGAAGATGGAGGTAGAAAAAGGTATAAAGCTAAACTTGTGGTGAAAGGATTTGCACAGAAAAAGGGTATAGGCTTTGATGATATATTTTCTCCTGTTGTTAAAATTACTTCAATCAAAACTATTTTAAGTCTAGTAGCAGCTAAAGATTTGCATCTTGAGCAGTTAGATGTAAAGACAACCTTTCTCCATGGGGATTTGGAGGAAGGGATATATATGCAGCAGCCACAAGGATATGAGGTAAAAGGGAAGGAGAAACGAGTGTGCAGGTTGACGAAGAGCTTGTATGGCTTAAAACAGGCTCCAAGGCAGTGGTATCTAAATTTTGACATGTTTATGTCTGAACAAGGTTGTACTAGATGTCACTCTGATCATTGTGTTTATCTCAAAAGGAAAAATGATGGCAACTATAATATATCGTTATTGTATGTAGATGACATGCTTGTTGTAGGTTCTAACATGCAGGAAATAAATGTGCTCAAAAGAAATTTGGAAAAATCATTTGGAAAGAAGGATTTGGGTGCTGCAAAACAAATCCTTGGTATGAGAATAACTAGAGACAGGAAGAATCACAAATTAACATTGTCTTAAAGTGAGTAATTAGAAAAGGTGTTGAAAAGGTTTAATATGAAGAATGCAAAACCAGTTAGTATACCTTTGGTTATCCATTTCAAAATAAGTAAGGAGGAGTGTCCCAAGGCTCAAGAAGAAATGGCTCATATGTCTAAAGTTCCATATGCATCAACAATTGGAAGCTTAATGTATGCAATGGTCTGCACAAGGCATGATATTGCACATGCAGTGGGAGTTGTAAGTAGGCATATGAACAATCTAGGAAAAGAACATTGGATGGAAGTGAAATGGATTCTCAGTTATTTGAGAGGTACCAAAAATCAATCATTATGCTTTGGTGGTTCAAACATTCCTCTACAGGGATATGTTGATGCAGATATGGCAGGTGATAAAGATAACAGGAGAAGCACAATAGGGTATGTGTTTACTATAGGTGGAACAACTATCAGTTGGGTCTCAAAACTACAAAGTGTTGTTGCACTCTCAACAACAGAACCAGAGTATGTTGCTGCTACAAAGGCTAGTAAAGAAATGATTTGGTTACAAAGGTTTCTGGATGAATTGGGTAAGAAGCAGGAGTTGGGCATGTTATACAATGACAGCTAGAGTGCCATACATCTTTCAAAGAACTTTGCATTTCATTCCAAGACTAAACATATAAAACTCAAGTACCATTTCATACGGTCAACATTGGAAGATGGACAGTTGAAGTTGGAAAAGATACACACTAGCTAGAATCCTGCAGATATGTTAAAAAAAAGTTGTAACTAGGGACAAACTAAGAATCTGCTCAGTTTCAATTGGTCTTCAAGTATGATGAAGAAGACGAGAAACATCCAGGTCCAAAGTGGAGTCATTGTCCAGCAAATGAAGCAGCGGTGGAGTTTCTATAATCAGTCTCCAAGTGGGAGATTGTTGGGTGTGGAGCCTGATTATCTTCTGTATTCAAAGGTATCGCTGCATTGGACCCCAGGTTGTAAGCGCCCATAAAATATTAGCTGTAGGGGGGGTCCAGTGGTGGGGGTGCTATGACCTTTGGGAGATCCCCCTGGCAGGGGGATCGGGGGCAGCGCCCCCGAAGCTAAGAATAAATGTAAAATTGCCTTGTAAAATGTTGTAATTTCGTAGTCAATTGGGTTGTTCATTAGGCAGAGATCTGACAGTAGAAGTTATGTTTAATTTAGGGTATTTTTCCCTAGAAGGCAACCCCTTGCTATATAGGAGGGAATTGTATTGCGTCTATGTAGATCGGTATTTTGAGTGAGGAAGAGAGAGGAGATCGAGAGCGAAGAAGGAATTACAACGGATCTACTGTAGGTTGCATCTCCTCAGTTTGCTGGATAATATAAAAAGAAGGACTGGCTGTTTCTCCAGGGACGTAGCCAAAACTGGGTGAACCACGTATATCTATGTCTCTTTTGTTTTATGCGTTTGCTGTGTTTATATTTCTGAAATATCTTATGTGTTCCATTGCTCTGTAATATATAATTCTCTAACAATTTCAATAGACTAAGATTCACTCTAAGGCTAAGGTTCAATCTGATTTACTTGAAATCTATAGTAGGTATTCAGACTTCAAACTTTTATTATTGTTTTAGTGTGCTCGCAGACACTTCCTAATTTTCCATAATTCTAAGATCAAAGAAAAAAATCTTGTTAACAAAGATTTTGTTCTAAGAAAAGGTTATATCAAATCTAAGTACCATAATCTGGTAAACAAATCTTTGACACATGGTAAATAAACAACATCATTAGGCTACCATAAATATGGGTGGTACCTATGAAACATGGTGTATCCTTACCATAATTTTGGTTAGTACTCCATGGATAATTTTGGTGTATCCATGGCATCAACTAGTCACGATAATTTTGTTCTATCAGATACACGGGATACAGACTAGTCTTGGTTCACCATCATTCTGGTTGGTACTTGACATATGGTGAATCCATATAAGCCACACTCGATTTGAGTAATTATGTGTCTGGTGCTAATGAACTTGATGTCTGAAGGACACACTCTATTTGAGTAATTATTGGCCTCTAGGACCATTCTGTTGACACCTAATCCCCCAATATTTGGCAAATATGGTGTAAATATGTAAATAAAAATAATAAAGTGAAGAGACCTTGGAAGGTGAATCCCAAGGGTTTATCTCCTATGTGTATACATTAATGTTATTCTTAATAAAAAATAAAACTTCAGGAGTTACCAAATACTTGGCCTGGCATGGTAGAAGAGCATAGGTCTCAAATTCACATTTCTTTGCCCTCATATATCATATGAATTTTGTCTCATTTATCATTACACCTCCCCCCTTGTAATTCCATTGTTATTTCCTGCAAGCACTAATGTGTCATTCTATAACATTTAACACATAGTATATGCCCCACAATCTTTGGGCACAATAGATTTATCTTTATGCATAGTGCTATCTATACATTGAGAGTGTGGTCAACCTCATAGGGAGAGAAAAGGGATCCTTGTGAATGAGATTGTGCTACAACCATTCGAAATCCTGCAACCTTGAAGAAGAAAACACCACCATCTCCAGTGAAGAATGAAGATTGTCACCATATCTATTGTATTTGATTGTTGCTTCTTGACATCTCAAGAAAGGATTTGAAGAGTTAGTCCATTCATTCTCTACATGTTCCATTGCATGAGTCTATTTATGTGCATGGCTATGAATCTACTGTAATGAACGTTTCATTGTTGAGATATTTGTAGACTCCCTTGATACCATAGTCATTGTTACCACAAAATATGGTGTGGATATCACCATTCATATATGTTCCATTTGTGTTAAATATTTTGATTGTGTTGTATTGATTTATAGTCTTGGCTTTTTCTCTAAGGATCATTCTATTCATATATGTGTTTGAACCATATATATATATATATATATATAGATACATATATATACATATATATGCGTTAAATTTTTGTTGAGGGTCCCATTCATATATATGTGTTGTATTCTATATTGAAGAATAGTGAGTTTTATGAATTGTAGTGTATACTAAAGAGTGTTGAGTTATATTTTGATTATATCATGTGTCTTTGTGTTGTATCTGCAAGTTAATTTATACAGTTTGTGTTCTTTTTGAGTGATGTTTTTTTTATCAAAGCAAATGTTTGAGATAGATTCCAACATCAAGTTTTTGGGGTTATTTTAATTAATTTTTTGAGAAACTTGTATGATGGGTATTTGTTGTTGTTATAGAGAGATTATTTATCAAATACTATTTCTACAAATATTTTGACTAATCAAGGCCTAGCTCAAAATTTTATAGTGATGCATTCTCTCATTTCAATAGTTGGAGTAGTTCTCATTGGAAAAGAGAACTATAAAAAATGGTCCAAAAAGATAAAGCATACCACCATTTTCAATGAATTACAAAAAGGCATATGTGAAGGAAAAATTCCAATAATGGGACTAGATTCCTCTTTTTGTGAAAACCAATTTTGACTATTGAAGAACTCAATATGGACAAGGGAAAGTGTAATTTTGAAGAAATGTTGTCATGTGCACAATAGGACAGGTCGACCCAAAAGAGAAATTGGACACCCATGGATGGCTATAAATACAAGTCAAGTGACCCTCATTTGGACATCATTATTGTCATTCTTATTTCTTTGGTTTGGCTCTCATAGTTATGAGATTGTTAATCGAAGTTCACTCACATAGGTCTGAAACAAATATTTGAGTTATGAAATAGCAAAACCCTAGCATGATCAGTGTGAATATGTTCTAGCACTTGCGATATGTTTGGTGTAACACTAGATGGGATAGTCTCAATTAGGCATCGTTGTTGATGAAGTTGGTTGAAATATAATGAAAGAGACAATTTTATATGGACAATGGATAGTCATGACCCTTGAAGATTTAGGATCACCTCCCACTGAAGGTAAGTACTCTTTCAATTTATGTTACTTCTTTATGTCTTTAATTTTGTTTAGATTTATTAATTTAATCATTTTTATACTTCCTACATGTATATTTGAGTATTTGGATACTTCTAACCTCAAATGTGATAAACGGATCCTTCTTGAGGATCATTTGAGGTGCAGGAAAATATATCTAGTGCAGGAAGAGAAGAGCTATAGTTTCCCATGATAAGTAAGTGATAAGGTTTGCATAGTATATTGTTTTAATTGCAATATTGGATTGCAAGGTAATCCATAAGGCATGATGGGAATATCACCTTCATGAATGAATCATAAATGCATATGAAATTAAGTTTTATTTATGATACCTTTGGTATATTGGTGCACTTGATATTTGACAATTATCTTAAATTTTAGACATGATGGATTTCTTGATTTTATGAAGCATTCTAGATGCATTTTCTTTTATGTATGGTCACTTGATACTATAGTTAAATGCATGTAATAAGCATGGTGACCTTGATGATGAAAGTGTAATAATAATATGGATACTCATGGTCTTCTTGTTGACCTTTTTTAGTTTTTGATAAGCTTAGAAAAAACAAATGGATGCCCTGACTTAAAGTGATTATGATCCTTGAAGTATGATGATACACTAAACCGTGATGAAATTTTGATTTCATATTCATATGTGATGATAAATTACTTCATTCTAACATATTATGACCATGATGGATATATTTTTTAGAACCTGATATAGTTTTATTTCATGATCTAAAAGTTTTGTTGATGCATGACAATATTATGATAGACATGATGATGCATTAAATGATCATAAGTGAAGTGGCTTCCCATTTAGAGAAAGAAAATTTTCATGATATTTTAACACCTATTATTATTTGAAAAGAAGACACTTGGCTATCAGAATAAGGCTTAAGGGTGTGGTTATAAGCCTCCCAACCACATGGAAGAAGGCTTCCAGGTGTGGTTATAAGACGCCCAGCTACATGGAAGAAGGTTTACAGATGTGGTTGTACTTGTAGGACATCAAAATTGAAGCCTTATGCATGGTATTAGGAGCATACTAGGAGTATGAAAATCCTACAAATATGGAGAAGACAATAGAACGTCATATGAGAAGGGAAGTTTGAATGTTTAACTTACTATAGATAATTTGAATGTATTGACTAAAGTTGTGTTTGCAGGGGACTGGAATATGCATATCAGTATGTTATTTTGATTTGATCATTGAACTTAATATATGATAGTATTTGATAACAATTGCAAGGGCTTGAAAATATTTGTCTTGTTGGTCTAATATAGATCAAAAGTTGTGGAATTTTGACATGATGCTTGATAGTTCATAGATATGTTTTCCATTATGGATTGATTGAATTCAGAGTGATGACAAATTAGGATTTTGATTTGATGATTGATGATTTTCCTTTATGACAATGCCATGTTTGCATAGGGGACTTTAGTTACTAATATTAGTATTAAAAGTAATTATGTATTGGGATCATTGGCTTTGGCACATTGGTTAAAGTATAAACATTTGTGATTCGGTATGCAATGATCTCATAATGAATGAATGAAACTTATATGCCTTATCCTTGATGTATAATGACGGAAATAATTTGTATTATGATCATGTGGATGTCTTCATGGAGTTAGATATTTATTAATAACAATCTGTTAATATGAAAAGAATATAAAGTCATAACTTCATATTTTGATGTGAGCTCTACCTGACACCTAGTCTGAACGATTTGTCATAGTGATATTGGCAGAAACTTTTATGACTTTGATATTAGTTTTGGTTTGGCATGTAAGGCTTGGTAAGCTCAGTTAGTTGATTTGATTGCATGATATTGATTTGTGTAAGGTTGAGTATATTGTTTTGATAAATATAATGATGCAGATAGCATTGTATGGTTTGAAGCAAGCTTCCCGAGCCTGGTATGTCCACATTGACAGTTACTTGGTGAGGCCAGGAAGATGTGCTGATCTAAACCTCTACTTCAAAGTGGTCCAAGGAATGCCTTTCATTTTGGTTTAATATGTTGACGAGGTAAGGAGCCTTTGATCATAAAAATAAGAGGGAGTTGGTCTTTGAAGTTTAAAATGAAGAATATCGGCATGTTGACGTTCGAAAAAGGAAAATATATCATGAAGCTATTTGAGAGATTTTGGGAAATGGACATGCAAATCCTTAGACATTGTGATGGAATGGAATTTTAAGAAAATATGAAGAGATATTGTTCAACTTGCCTTGGAAACCAACAACTGGTTGAAGCATTGATTTTTTGCGAGAACACCCATCCGGATATATGTTTTGTGAAGAAGAACCTAAATCAATTCATGATTGAGTCGCTTTGTACACATTGGGTTGCCTCCAAGCAAATTTTGAGATAATATCATGGGATGCTAAATTTTTGGGCTGAGATATTATTTCTATGATATATGATTGCATGGATGTACTCATGTTGTTTGGGATCGTTGTTGATGAGATGAGTACATATGGGTGCTTCCTTGGGACGAGATCTGCCATGATATTTTGGATGAGAAGTTAGTAAGCATGAGTGAGGGTGAGTACAATATTGCTAGCATGGTTAGTTGTGAGGAATGTTGAAGAAACTCCTTGGAGAAATATTTTGAATAGTCTGGATGTGACAATGACACATTGTGATAATAAAGAGTGGGATCTAGTCCACAGAAATACCGTATATAGCTAGGACAGAGATATCCTCATATATTGAGATAATATTGCTATATGAGACAATATTATGCTTGTGGTTGTTGCCTCCATTAGAGAGAGGGTGAATAAGGTATCCTTTTGTGATATATATTTGTTCTAATATAATATTTGATTTTATGTCCTACATGAATAGGAGATTGCTGCTATTGAGGCATTATGACTGAAATCTTTAGTTCTTTGTTTAAGTCGGTACTATATATGAGCACATTGATATGTTTTTTATTAACAGAGAGTGGGGCTAATTGAGGACACTAAGCTAGCTATTCCCTTGTCTGAGCTCGCTGGGTTGGGAATTGAGATGTATGGCTCTTTGGGTTGAAGGATCTCTAGGAAATAGGGTATCACCCCTATTTTTTACACATAGGGTGAAATATGTTGCTCCCCTATGTTGGTATATGTAGAGTATACCAAAGTTGGAATCATACCCACAAGTCAGGCTTATTGGAATTGTCACTCCCTCTCTTGTCAATTAGTTGAGAGAGAGCTTGAGGGTGTTGATCCTTACCTTTAGTAATCAGGTATCTCATCCAAGTTGATTACGATGAAGGTGTTATACCACATGAATCCTCAAGGTAATTGTTGGGAATATCAACAAGAAATAGGATGGTTGTGATCCTTACCTCGCATAGGAAATGGTATCTCACCCATTTATTGCATAATAGGATGGTTATGATCCTTGATTGGTAAGTTGTATCTCGCTATTGTTCAATGAGATGACTTAGGGTGACAATGTCACATAGAACCTTTACCACTGTCATAGACATGAGGTGAGATTGTCCTACAGGACCTTCCTCATTATCATTGTATTTTGGGTTGAGATGCACTCCCCGATGTGGTTCTAGGTTCAGTAGGGCTCCTTGATGATAAACTCTTTGATGTTTCTCAGGTAGTAGCATTGGGCTCCCTACTGGCAGTGATTTTGGGTGGTAGAATTGGTTTCTCAATGAATAGAGGGTGGTAACTTAGGCTCCCCTCCAATATCAAATTCCTCTTCTTTTAGATTCGATAATGTTCCACATATGAGCACAGACAAGCAAGCGACAAGAAGTAATAAACAAAGATCAACATAGATGAGCAGTGATGACATTTGATGACAAGATACTTGAGATAGGATATGATTTGGTGATAGGATACTTGTGATGATTACGTGATGCAATTGGAATTTCTCCCTAGCTAATAGGGAGTGTTAACTTGGAAGCTCAATTACAAATTCCAATTAGGGGACTAGATTCCTCTTTTCAAGAGGACCAATTTTGACTATCGAATCACTCAATTTGGATAAGGGAAAGTGTATTTTGGAAGAAAAGCATTCATGTACTCAAAAAGACTAGTCGACCCAAAAGAGAAATTGAACACCCATGAATGGATATAAATACAAGTTAAGTGACCCTCATTTGGACATCATTATGACCATTTTTCTTTCTTTGGTTTGGTTTGCACATGTCTGAGATGGTTCACAGAAGTTCACTCGCATAGGTTTTGAAATTGCAGGATCTGATGATCACACTAGATATGAGCACATTGATATGTTTTTGACCTATAGAGAGAATGACTGATTGAGGACACTGAGCTAGCTCTTCCCCTTGTCTAAACTCCTAGGGTTGAGGGATCTCTAGACAATAGGGTATCACCCCTATTTGTTACCCATAAGGTGGAATATGTTGCTTCCTTATGTTGGTATATGCAGAGTATAACCCAATTAGCATCATACCCAAAAGTCGAGCTTGTTTGGATTGTCGCTCCCTCTCTTGCCAATGAGTTGAGAGAGAGCTTGAGGGTATATGATCCTTACCTTTTGTAAGTCGGGTATCTCACCCAAGCTGATTATGATGAAGGTGTTTGACCATATGACTCCTCAAGGTCATCATTGGGAATATAAACAAGAAATGTGATGGTTGTGATCCTTACCTTGTATAGCAAGTGGTATCTCACCCATTGATTGCACAATGGGATGGTTGTGATCCTTGCTTAGTAAGTTGTATCTCACCTATTGTTCGGTGAGATGAGTTGGGGTGAGACTGTCCCATAGGACCTTCCTCACTATCATAGACATGAGGTGAGAGTGTCCCATATGACCTTCCTCATTGTCATTGAATTTTGGGTTGAGATGTGCTCCTTGCTGTGATTGCAAATTTAGAAGGTATCATTGATGATAAGCTCTATGTTGTTTCTAGGGTAGTAGCATTGAGCTCCCCACTGGTAGTGATTCTTGGTGGTAGCAATGGCTCCCCGATGAATAGATGTTGGCAGCTTAGGCTCCCATTCGATGTCAAATTCTTAGTCTTTTAAATTTGAGAATGTTCAACATATGAGAAGAGATAATCAACGGATAAGCATGGATAAAGAAATATGAGAAGAGATGAGTAGTGGCGACATTTGATGATGAGATACTTGAAATAGGATATGATTTGGTGACAAGATACTTGCAATGATTACATGATGCAATTGGAAGTTCTCCCTAGTTGAGAGGGAGTGTTAATTTGGCAACTGAATGACAAATTCCAATCATGGAACTACATTCCTCTTTTCAAGAGGACCAATTTTGACTATTGAAACACTGAATTTGGATAAGGGAGATTGTATTTTTGAAGAAAAGTCATCATGTGCACAAAAGGGTAGGTTGACTAGAAAGAGAAATTGGACACCCATAGATGGCTATAAATACAAGTGAAGTGACCCTCATTTGGACATCATCATGATAATTTCTCTTTCTTTGGTTTGGTTCACACATGTTTGAGATGGTTCAGGGAAGTTCTCTAGCACATGTATGAAATTGTAAGATCTGAAGCTCGCATGTGAGATCTAGGGTTTTGGTTCCCAATTGAAGGAATGGTACAAGGTATTTTCAGTCACAATCGCATGCATGCAAGCTCATGCATGCTATTGGAGGGATTCAACCACACACACATACATTCTCTGCATGAAGTTGGAAACCAGGGTTTGAATTTTTGCAATTGATTTCATAATTTGTCAGTTGATTGTAGAGTTCAACAGTTCACTGCGGGCTTCTAAATTAGGGTTTTGAAGTGATAGCTGACCACAACATTTTGAATCAAGGTTCATCTATTGGATATGGTTTAGTTAATTTTCGCTATACAGTCTTGTGGATAAAGGAATAGATCATTGTACTACGTTTTGTTGAATCATTCAAGGAAAATTTAATAATAAGAAGAATTTGAAAAGGTTTTCCCCATAGTGAGTTTTTCCCGAATCTTTGATCAATCCTTATATCTCTACTTGTAAATGTTTTTCTTCTATTATTTCTTTATATCTTGTTGCATTAATGATAGTATTTTTCTTTCTATATAATAACATATATTACTAAATAATGTTATGATTCTAATGTTATGATGCTATAAAGTCACGTCAATAAATAAATGATAAAATATGATTATCTAAAACAAAGAAAAATATAAGCTTAAAAAGACATCTCGAAGCAACGAGGAAACTCTCCTCATACACATAACTATGCATACCCTTCTCATATATATATATATGACCCAAATCCCAAATCTGAGTCGCTCCATTCTTATATATTCACGTAATATTTAATTTTTTGTTGGCAACTTCCAGTGCACTAAGTGAGACTTATATTCTTTGAAAGCGAATTTACTTCTACGATAAAGGATGACGTCAAATTTAATCTCCAAGACACAAATTTCTCTTACATTCATTCAAAACATGTAAATAAACGTGTAGCAAGTTTGGTTTTTGGGGCAAGAAACCCACAAATATATTAAAATGGTGTGCCTTCCAACGCACAAGCACACTTTTATTCATTCAAAATAAATAAAATAATATTGCAGTCACGAAGGTACTGGAAAACCTAACTTGTATATTAAAATTGTGTATGTAATAAAACAAAAGTAAGCGTATAGCATGATTCGCGGAGGGATGGATTTATAATTAAAAAACTATATATGACTCATGAGTTCTTAAAAATTGTCTAATGGACACACAAATCTGTCTAACTTGTTGGGCACCCTACTATCATATTTTACGGTCTACTATGGTGGGCGGAGAGGAAAGGCTCTCCGAAGCGAGAAAGTAACATATTTTCTATTAGTGAATTTTAGCAACTCCAACTAAAAAAACAAGCAACTCCAACTAAAAAAATGTAGCAAATTTTCGTATATACATTTTGACTTTTAACAACTCAAGAGTAATACAATTTACAAAAATAAATGATGGTGGTTTGTCTATTGACTCTGAATTATAAGTTCAAGGGCTGGACATAACAGTCATGTATGTCATTCCCCTTCCCTCATTCAACTTATGAACAATTTGGTAATTTAATTAACTTTAAATTACTTACATAAATTATCATCCAGGGCTAGTAAGCTGATGAAGCGTAAGTGTATTGTATATACTAGAAGTTTTTGATTATTCACACCAATTCTAAATTAAGTTGAGTTGTTGAAATATAAATTCTAAATAAAGTTATTGAAATGCACATAAGCAAAGAAACTATTCCTAGAAAATAAAAGAATCACAATCTTTTACTGAAGATTACTTATGGAAAATCTCACACTCTTCTTTAAAAGAAAATTTCACAACTCTGCATATATGTAAATCAATCCCACACTTATTGTGAATGAAAATTAATTGCACTCTTATAAAAAATTGTATCTAATTATGAAATCCACACAACCAATAAAAATATCAGACTTATAAATCAATCTCACACTTGTAAAATAAAATTCAATTCATAAAACACACACACTCTACTATACATCTGAAATATGCCTTGTAAGAATCAACTCATCTATCAATATAACGCACTCTTGAATGAAGAATCAAAAGAAATTGAATCTCTGCTTAAATATGTTCACACTTGGTCATTACTTATAAATCACTCATGCTTGAAATATAACCTACAAACAAATCCTTTGTTTTACGAAATATAGTTTTAATCTAAGTACAAACTCAGAATATTGCTATCAGTACTCTTGAGCTTAATTCATGTGCATCTATAACAAAAGAGATGATTAATAAAACAATCTTAATTTGAATATGAAAGAAATTAAAAACGCATCTACTCAATTGAACAGAATGGAAAGCTTATGAAATTATACAGAAACTATATCTATTGAAAACAAACAAAAACCCTTACTGCTCAAGGGGGCCCTCCACAAGAAGCAGGTAATCACGCTATTAATCAAATAGTCAACAAGGCATGGAAATGAAAAAATTATTCATAAAATGAGTATTAAAAATGGAGTTTTAAGTCTTCACTCTTGCATACGAATCACTGTGTTTTTGTGTGCTGCGAGGTCTTTTTATAAAGTTTATATCATTAAATGTTTAGAGCTCTATGCCTAACCTTGTTAACATAATACTAAAATTAACTATGAAGAGATAACATGACAAAATTCGCTCACAATTTTCTATTAACAAAGAAAATCATGAGGCATATATCTTGTTCCTTGCTCGCCTGTTATAGATGACTAAGGTGACTTTATCCTTGACCACGTAACTGGAAGCTTCTTTTATCAATCTGGTTCATGAAGGTAGGAGGAAATCATTGAGTGCATTGATCACCACCTTTCCATATATTTCTCTCTCAAACTGGCACCTTGGAACCTATGAAACCATTGACTTGGTTATAGAATTAGACATTAACTGCAAAATCATCCCAATCCGATACCTAAAGCAAATATTAGACTAATAATAAAGAAAATTATAAATTTATGAAATACAAGACAATTATATACCTTCCATGCCATAAATCTTGTGACTTGATGCCTATTAGTGATTATGATGGTTAAAGAAGAATAAAATAAGTGACAAAGGGTGTCAAAAAGAAGCAAAGGGTGAAACAACTTAAGATATATTCTCATATGAGTATCCTTTATATGAAAATACAATGTCAAAGAACTCTGCCACCACGAGGGGCATAGATAACAGATTCTATTGTATCAACAACTATAGTTTAATAATATTTAGGTTATTGTACAAAGGAATTATAACGATTGGGTTAACTTCGGATGATGTTTCTTATAGAATGCTTTAAATTTTACACTTATTTTTTGTCAACCCTTTTTTTGAATTACATCACATAGATATCTATATTTAGGGGGTTGGAGAAAAGGTTGGGGTAAGATTTACTCCTATCTTGAGATAAATGGGTATAACTAGCCTACATTATACAAAGTTAATATTTATGAAGAGGTTTTTTTCTTTGAGAGAGAGAAGATGGCTCTTAGGATTTCTTATTAAAGTAAATTATATTATATGATCCATAATGTTTTTTTTTTGGGCTACTTTGTCTTTTTATTGTTTACGATTTTCTTTGTAGAATAAAAAAAGTTTAATTATCTTTAGGTACTCTACAACCCAATATAAAGAAAATATTGTAGTGATATAAATGTTTATAACATTAACTCAAATAACATAAATATAAAAAATAATAATTAGTTATTAAAAAATACAAAGTTTACTTAAAAAATATAATTATATATAACTAGCACAACCACATTAATAAATGTGGTTGATAAATATCGAAGGCTTATATCAATCACATGTACAACCACAATAATTGAATATTAAATATAAATTAATAATGATAATTAATTTTAAAGTTTAATATTAATATTAAGTTAAAGTTAAAGTTTAATACTAATATTAAAGTTTAAAGTTTCATATTAATATTAAAGTTAAAGTTTAATAATTAATAATATAATATTGATAAAAATAATAAAAGTTAAGTTTAATATTAAAGGTTAATATTAATAAATATATGTAATTAAACCATAGGATTAATATTATAAACTGTATCAATATTATTATACCTTAGGAATATAAACATACATATTAATAAACCCAAGCAATTGATATTAAAAACCCAATGCACTAATAAACCTAAAGGATTAGTACTAAAAACCAAAGGGAATAATATTAAAACCAAGGAATTAATATTGTAAACCCAAGGCATATAAACCCTAAGATAAATGTTATAAACCCTAAAACAAACATGGTTGATGGTGGTTGACCATGCTTGATTTTCATATGTAGACAATCTTTGCCACAAATGTGATGTTGGACCATAATTGACCATGTTTGGTCTTTATATTGACAAAACCTTTGTCACAATGCAACATTGTAACATGGTTGAAAATGGTTGGTTTTCATATCGAGACAATTTTTGTCACAATGTGATGTTGGACCATGAATGACCATGTCTAATTTTCATATTGAGACAAACTTTGTTACAATGTGATGTTGGACAATGCTTGACTATGTTTGATTTTCATATCAAGACAATATTTGTCACAATACGACGTTGAACCATGGTTGACCATGGTTTATTTCCATATTGAGACCATCTCCGTCACTATGAGATGTTGGACCATGGTTGACCATGGTTGATTTTCATATTGAGACAATCTTTGACACAATACAAGGTTGGATCATCATTGACCATGCTTGACCATGGTTGATTTTCGTATTGAGAAAACTTTTGTCACAATGTGATATTGAACCATGTTTGACCATGATTAACGATGGTTGACTGTTGGCTTTAGGGGGCCTAACCTAGGTTCAATGTTAATTAGCCCAACAAATCCCTATACTACTAGCCCTTCCAGCATCAGCCAGTAGAGCGCGGAGTGAAGTCTCACCCGAAGCAGTATGGGGGGATGCTGGAACCAAGTTTCCACACCCTGAGATGGTCGTGATGTCGACTTATTCCTCTTATTCCTGCCTTCACACAGGTCGCTTAGCTCTAGGGTTTGCCAGACGAGCCCTCCATTCCACCCTTCAATACCTCTATGAAAGGGCACGATCGACCTTCGTGCAACCCTACCTGCAGCTTAGGTACTTTCGCGTTGTTATGACATTGTACTGTGCAGATTCCCCAAATAAGTCTAAGTGTTTACTTATCTCATTCGATAATGACCGTTAGTACCACGTAAATAGATATCCTTAATTGTGTTTAGTTGTCTAATGTAATTTCATTCATTCGCGCATCATATAAGCTAGATAGAGGAAATTCATACATAAAATGACATGATGCATTAATAAGAACAAAGGCATAGGAATTGCAGAATATTTCACTCTATTGATATCTTCCAAGTGATTACAGACTCTATCCACCCTGCGCACACAGTTGTAGGGGTCCGTGCACTCAGCTGTAGACTTCCACCCTAGGCCTCTATGCACTCAGCTGCAGAGCCTCTACCTACACTACGACCCAAGACTTAGACTTCTTACTTCAGAGCTATGACTCTCTTACATGATTTATTACTCTAACTACTTAGAGCTTAGCTCTTCTTATATAATCCCATGGTCCGCGGACCATGGGTAGATCTCTTACAACCGACTTTACTTTACAAAACTAAGGGTGAACAACCCTTTATGAATTATGACACCTTCACACTCCGTGACCACAAAATGTGGAGTCTTTACAATTTTATTACAAAATTTGACTCAAACATGGGCTTTTAGCCCCAAAACTATCCTTGGGGGATCTGTTCCCAATAAGCCCCCAACACAAACATCGTGCTCATCCTCGAGTCACTTGGTAGGCGTGGAGATCTTTGCACGAAGCCTTTCTAGCTCAAATCTTATGACTGCAACCTCGGCCATGCACTGAGCTGTCGCCTGCTTCATGTCTTCCACTGTCTGCTCAGTCGTTACTCTTACACTGTCAGCCTGAAGCTTTTGTTGCATTGCTTGCAGAGTTGGAAACTTGCCTTCAATAGATCCTATCACTGTGTAAGCCTCCTTCAGCTAGGGCTTCAACCTTACCTTCAACACTACTTCCTTGTGTAGCGTGACATCCACCTGTTCCTTTAGCAGCTTAGCCTCCTGCAGCTTGGCTAGTCTCTGTGTCAGTGTGATGGTTCACGTTGTGCCCTTAACCTCATCATAGCACTGTTGTAGCTCAAGCACTTTTGTCTCTAGCCTCTATATATTGGGGTCCTCTTGCAAGTTGTTAAGGACCTCAAATGACTGTTCAAACAATTGCGTGTAGTCTGTTACTACACTATCCAATGCTGCTACTGCTTCTGTGACAACGATCGCCCGTTGTTCCTTCACTTCCAGCAAAGTTGAAGGTTGGGCCGTCAACTATAACTTTGTAATTTGCAGGTTCAACTCCAACTAAACCCACTCCATCTCAGTCCGAGTGTCGTGCACCCCTGTGGCCAACTTACAGATGCAGACCTTGACTGGCTCCTCCTCCAGAATGGCTAACTCTGGGACCATTCGGCATGCCTCCTCAACAGCTTGCCTAATCTGTTTGCTCTGATTGGTTGTCTTAGTCTCAACGATGATGGAAAAATTTCTATGTAGGTCCATCTACTTGTTGTTGATCCATTGTTCACTGATCACCTGGAGGGCGTGGTGCTCTTGGGCCCTTAGTTCTGCAATTACTCCATCCTGCAAGAGGTGGAGCTCTTCACACGGGAGTGCTTCCAGGTTCAACCCTACTCCCTTTAGGGTGCTGACAGTGGGCCTGTCTGCCTCATTTTCTATGGTCAGTGCTCCATCTGGCAAAACTATCGCATTGGAAGCCTTCGTGCATAGCATATCAGCAACATTTGAAGTGTTGATAGCCAAGCTGCCAGACACTATGCTAGCTTGTGATGCATGGGTCTACGACTCCTGTAACCCTGTCTAGATTGCCCCTAGGATGATCTGCTACTACTTTTCAAAGTGTTGTAGGGCCTCCACAGTGACATCCCTGATTGTGTCACCAATATCATGTAAATCACCTTCTGTTAATGTGATGGGGTCCAGTGAGGTCTTGGTCGCCTTTGATTTCTTCTTGGACCCTCCCTCCTCCAACTCCCTTGGGCACTTGATGCAGGTGGACGTCTCTTGAGGGTCTGTGTCATGTTGTTCTATTCCTTCTGTTGTTTCAGGTAAAGGTGACCTCGTGTCTTTGTCAGATCCCTACTATGTCCCATCTGTCTGCTTTCATGCCTGCTGTGTGGCCTCGCACTCCACTTGGGCCTTATCAGCAACCTCCTTTTTCCGCTTCTTAGCCAACTATGCCATTTTAAGCTTTGCCTCCTCCTTCTTCTTCTGCGCAGCCAACTTGCTCCCACCCACTCCTAAGTCTGTGGTAGTGCGCCACTCTGCCAGCCATTGATCCAGCACCGCATCAATGGCATCATTTGTTACCAGATAAGGCAAGTCATACCATTTTTGCGTAGGGTCCTTCTGCGCCCTAATGGATACTCGATGGAAGCTGGATTTGAATTCAGCGTAGCGTTGCAGGTTTGCATACATTGTTGGTGACCATCGAGGCTTACGATTGATGGCCATCCAGATGTTCATCTCCATCAATATCCCAAAGATATTACTATCCCTGACTCGCTGCGCATCCTTGGTTGCCCACAACGAAGCATACTTCACTGCTTCTGGGAGGTCTGGTGCAATCGAAGGGAACTGGCTTTCCTTTGGTAGCTCCCACGCTACCAGCACAATTGACAGCAAGAGCCACATGTAGTGGAACTTCTTGGTGAGCTCTTGTGCTTCGCGGCAGTTTGCTAGTAACTCTCCATGAAGGTAGTCTGACCAGTTGAGCTGGACTCCTTCAACACACTATGCTGCGAGTGTGACGACAGATGCTGGTACCACATCGACATGACCCTTCCTCATTACTTTACTCACAAAGATCTGTATGGAAACCTTCACATTGGGGTCACATATGCTAGATAGAGTGTATCCATGCTACTTCTTTACCAATTTAAATTTTTCTTTCATTGATTCTGTGAGAGACTGCTCACCACCTTTTTCGCCAAAGATCATGGCCGAATTCTCTCTTGTATATGGCAGTTGCATGATCTGATGAGTCAACCTATATGTGATGGGTATCAGCTCCTCCAGCCATAGACACCCATCATGCACCAAGAATAGTAGATTCTTGATGGCCAAAATATCATTGGGGTGCGCTTATAGTGCGGCACTGAGAGTAGGTTTGGTAACCCTGCTTTTCCTACTCCCTTGAGCCACTTCCGTGGCTCCAATGGGGTCATTCTTGTATTCCTATCAATGATGAGGTGCATAACTTGCTCGGTCGCTAGGTGTGGGAACTTATCGTGATCCGCGAAGTCCCAATCTTCAAGTTTCAGCAGCGAAACTCGTGCCAAGCGTGGACTGTTGAAATTTTTTTTATCTGGCAGTAGAGGGGTTTGTAGGGGAGTCTTGATCTTATCGATGTCCTTTGGTATCTTAGTCTTAGGTTTGTGCAGAGGAACATACATTGACAATCGAGTAATAGGGTCCACCCCCTGTGCTTCAACCTCCTCCACTTCAACTCCCACATCCTCATCATCCATTGGGACGTCTTCAATATCTTCCTTCTTTCATTCTAAGTTTGTGGCCTTGCCTTTCTCCTCTGCAGTGGGATTTTGTGGGTTTCTCCTTGGCGATGTGCATACTGGAATGACAGGTTGCTTGCCCTTCTTGTCCTTCATGGTTTATTTGGTTGGGGTTTTCTTTGGTCTCGATGTTCTCATTGATTTAGGGACCTGTGGCAATACTTCGACCACTTCTAGAGAAACTACTTCTACCACTATTTCCATCTCCTATTCTAGCTCCTCTACTACTGTCTCGGTATTTATAATTTTTGCAAGTGCTGACATAACGCTTTCTAACAGTGCTCGTGATGTCTATGGAAAGTTTGCAAATGCGGGAGTCTCTTTGAAAGCCTCGAAGAATTATTAGTTCATGGGTACTTGAGAGCTCAACAACTCAATTCTCAAAATGTCAAGTGTTGTTTAGTGGACAACCACTTGTAATTTATAGGGCATTTTGAATTTAAATCCGACCGTTCCCCCCCAAACTCGATTCATTAATGCCAAATTGGTGGCAGATTTTCAATGATCTAAGCCATAACTTTTGGTCTTAAATTCTGGCTGCCCACTCCATTTGGCTGCACTTCTACTGTCAAATCATGGCCAGCGACTTTAACGGTCACTTTCCAGCCAACCTGCGCAATTTTTCCCTGGGTAGCATAGCTCCTTCCGCGCTGTCGCGAACCATGTGACATTTCCTTGCTTTGCACAAACCTCCAATTGCACAGCTCCCCAACCCATGCAATGTAGTTTAGAGTCCTGTGCCTCCTTTCAGCTGCCTGGAGCGCTAAAACTATGTTACCTTCATCTGGTCACATGGTCGAACCATCGGTGTATGGCTTCAAGTGACTGCCATTCACCTTTCTTGGGAAGGGTTCTCCATTCAATTTGACCAGCTGGACCACTCCTCCGTCAATAATTTCCTTAATAACATAGGGCCCTAACTAGTGCATTCTGAATTTTCCTAGAAATATAGCAAATTTACTATCATATAACAAAACCAGGTTCTTTACCTTAAAGGTGCGCAACTTAATGTGTCAACCATGCCATGCTTTTTTGCACTGCTTTTGGACCTATTGGTGAAATCTAGCAAGAAATATTTCTTCCTCAATCTCATCCAGCTGTGCGATCCTTTCCTCAAGGGCTCCATGATCCGTCATACCTATGAGTGTCGCTATGC
The DNA here is from genome assembly GCA_000404065.3 of Pinus taeda. Classification (NCBI taxonomy): domain Eukaryota; kingdom Viridiplantae; phylum Streptophyta; class Pinopsida; order Pinales; family Pinaceae; genus Pinus; species Pinus taeda. The sequence goes on from APFE031693659.1 coordinate 105,719, forward strand.
GCAGACTAGGCAAAATATATTTCATAGGCATTATCGCTTCAACCCCATATACAAGCCTAAAGGGGGTTTGTCCAGTCAAATTCTTGCATGTCGTTCAATAAGCCCATAGTACTGCAAGTATGCATAAGTCCCAATCACTTCACTGAGCATTGAAAACCTTGACCAATTTGTTTTCAAGCACTTTATTGAACGCTTCCACTATCTTGTTATCCGATGGGTGATAAGGTGTACTCTTCTGGTGATATACCTGAAATTCATCCGTTAGCATGCTGATCATCTCATTTAGAAGGTGCATACCGCGATCACTCATCAAGATTTTTGGACAACCAAATTGCGTCAATACGTGTTCAAAGAGGAACTTTGCAGTAGTTGCACCTATGTAGTCCTTCACTTATTGTGCCTCTGCCCAACAAGTCAAATACTATGTCGCAGTGATAATGTACCTCGCTCTCGTCTTTCCTTGGGGCTAGATGGGTCCCACAAAATCTATCACCCATTTCTCAAAGGGTTGCAACGTCATCTGGGGATTCAAAGGCATCTCATCCCTCAGTGATGGTCTGCCAGTCCTTTGACATACATCACACACCTTGCAATACACTTTTGAGTCCTAATGGAGGGTTGGCCACCACAATCTTGCGCGTAGAATCTATAGAGCAGTTGCTCTCCCTGCATAATGTCCTCCCGTGGCACCCCCATGAGTGTCCATGAGGATGCTACTTCCTTCAAACTCTGGTACATATCATCACAATATCTCATCACACCTCATTTTGTCTAGATGCCCAGCAATGATAGAGAAATCTGTGGCATGCACCACTAATTCCTTCTTTTGTTGGATAGTGTACCCTTCTAGGGTAGTTCCTGTCATTAGGAAGTGTATTATATCCTCAAAATGACCATCCACGACATGTAATGTAAATAGCTACGCGTCAAGCAATCCTTCCTCCAAGTTAGTGGTCTCTTCCCCTGTTTCAATGCGTGACAGATGGTCTGGTCCTGCGTTCAGTCGTCCAGGCTTCACAAGAACTTCAAAATCATACTCCTGGAAAAATAAGAGCCACCTACAGATTCCCCACCCCAACATAGGCTTATTGACTAGGTACTTTAGCGCGGAGTGATCCATATACATCTTAAAATGGCCTCCCAAAAAGTAGTGCCTAAACTTTTGGAGCCCATACACCATGGCTAAACCTTTGTGCTTAGTGGCAAAATAGTTCTTCTCTGCTTTGGATAGTATTCAGTTTACGATCGCGATAGGATGGTCTAGGTCTTCTCTGCCAGCCTGTGTCAGTACTGCTCCTAGTGCTATGCATGATGTTTCGACATGTATATGAAACTCCTTCTCCCAATATGGGAAGACTAGAATCAATGTGGTGACCATCTTTTCTTTAAATATATCCAAGCTCTTCGTACAATCCTCGTTTGAGTAGAATGTGACATACTTCTTCAAAAATTTATCCATAGGCGTGGTGATCTGGGCAAAACCTTTGATAAACTTTCTACAATATCCTGTATATCCCAGGGTAGTGTGCAACTGCTTCACACTCCTCGACGCTTCCAAGTTCAGTATCACCGCGATCTTCGTGGGATCTACCATCAATCCCTATTTGCAAACCACATGACCCAACATGGTCCCAAAAGGAACACAAAATGGACACTTCTTTAGATTGAGCGTGATCTGATATCTTCGACAGGTATCTAGCATCAGGCACAATATTGCTACATGGCATTTTACGAGCCCAAACACAGTCTAGTCATCAAAGTATACCTCCAGGAACTTATGAATAAATTCCTTGAACACAACGATGACTATGTGCGAGAAGATCGCAAGCAAATTATTTAGTCCAAATGGCATTACAATGTACTGAAAATAACCCCATTCAGCCGTGAAGGTTGTCTTGCTCCTATCCTTCGGCACGATTTTGATCTGGTGGTACCTAGAGAACCCATTAGTGAAGGAATATGCTTTCTAGCCACCTACATTGTCCAACACTTCGTCGGTGAATGGAGACGAGAAAGGATCATGTATGCAAGCATCATTCATCCTTCTAAGATCCACACATATCCTTATTTCATCCTTCTTCTTCTTCTCCTATACCACCATTAGGCTTACCCAGTCAGATTCTTCCACAGGTTCAATGATGCCTGCTGTGAGCATCTTGTCTAGCTCTAAGCGGACCTTCTCCTTATACTTCAGATTTAGATGGTAAGGTATTTTCTTGATCGGCTTCACATCCTCGATTATCCCTTTTAAATACGCAAACATGGTAGGGAATAAATCCTGGCATTCGCGGAGCAATGCAGTGACCTTATCCACCGTTGCATCATCCCAGTAGTCTCCAATCTTCACGAATTTGGGTTCTGACTCAGTACCAATGTTTACTTGTTTCGTTTTCAACAGTGTGGTTATATGAGGGTTCTTAATTTGTGATCCTTCAACCTCACAATGATTTTCTATTTCCGGAATGTTAATCTTCAACGAATCCTCATCTTCTTCTTCGGAGGTTGCATTATAACATTTTAGTGAGTGACTTAGCTGAGGTGCCCACGCAGGCTAAATCAGGTTGAAAGGATCCTTTGGTATCCTAAAGATTGTTGCTTTTACCTCTTGTAGCGCCTCATCAATAAAGTCAAACCCATATTCGAAACTAAATTCCATTATGAATCCTTGACTTAGAATATCCCATTCACTTATACCATGGCAGAGCTATGTTTCTATGTACCAATTCATCGGGACAACATCTAGGGTGTGACAAAACAAGCGAACCCATTTAGGTTGGGGTGTTTCACCATAATCCTAAGCCCATTTGGCCAAGTGCAAGCGCGTATCATCCTACCCATCATACTTGTCTGTCATTTGTATCTTCGGCTTCCCAAAGCGTGTTCTCATCATTCTCCTACATTCGCGCCAATCATCAAAGCTTCCCTTATGTGTACCCCACCATCTTGTGGGCGTAGCACGCATTGCCCAATCCAATGCCTGGAAGCACTACTTTTCTGGTACCTCCCTTTCAAATGCATCCAAAAATATATCAACATCATTCAGGCCATCATAAGTAGGAAAATTTCTTACCTCTAAGGACACACACCGCAGCGACTGGGTCATCATGTTGTAGTTCAACGTAGTCGCTTCATGTAATCGATTTTGCCAGTGCTCTAACTCTTCATCAGAGTTCGAGGTACAGGAACTCTTGCGATCCCATGTAATTCATCCATCCACGGTGGGATTCACCTAAAATTGGTATTGTGATGTTATCTTATATATGTTGTCCAGATCATCATCACTCTCATAATTGCAAACCAGTTCAGTATAGTGCGATCCTTCTACAGGATCTAGGGGTAATATTACGCGTAGTGATTTCTTCTCAGATATCATCTTTCATTTCTTTAGATTGATTGCCCCATTCATATCAGTAACCTAGTCAATTCCCAGGAGCACAAGATAGGGGTTACTATCATCCACTATCTCTATTACTTCAAAGTTAGCCAGCACGCTCGCACCTTCAATATCATTAATCACCCCTTGGAACCACCCCATGGGGATGATCTTCTGCTGATTCACCATTATTAGCTGAATCGGAGATCATTGCAGCATGGGTCTCCCCATCCATTCCCAAGTCTGCTTTGGTAGGACGTTCGCATCTGACCCCAGGTCCAAAATAACCTGATCCATTTCATACTCTCCTATCTGCGTGATCAGTCTCATCTACTGTCTCGTCCTTGTTTTATGTTTGACAATATTTTGTACTACGCACAGCTCTCCTGGAGCGTTTCTGGCGCATCTATTTATAATATTTGTTCACCCCTTCACAACCTTACTATCGCACAATAATTTTATGCAAGTCTCCAGGAAGGTTGTGAGCATAGAAAGTTCCATTTTCTACTTAGGTTTACCCTGGCTCCTTGAGGTGGAGGCCTCAGCGAAGCTCTTCTTTTCTTCCATGAATGCTTCACGTGCGCACTCCAAATTAAACTCAGCCTTCGTCAAGGGAGCTTTGCAAACCCATGTACTGTCTTCTGGCTATTTCCCCTTGTCATGTCCTGCTACAATTCCACTTTTAAGCACTATATTTATGTTTGGATCCTCTTCGCATGACTCATACCTCATCATCTATAGGTTCTGAGTCAACGGAGCTAGTAGCGCCTCTTTGTAACGTATCCTTGCTATCAGTGTAGGGAAACCCTCCATTTCATGATAAAAAAAAGTGTAGTACTTGCATGACAGATGCGTTGGGTTAGTGAAATCATGGGCATAGTGTCTTGGTCCTCTGCAATTGTCGCAGATCAACTGTCCTTGACCTCTGCCAGGTCCTCCTCTACCCTGGCCTCATCTGTGCCCCTAAAATTCTATCCGCGACATCCCCGAATTCTGCTCAAGGGGCCACATTTTTGCCTGAACCCTATAGGCGAGAGTTCTATCCATCATTAATTCATAACTCCTGCAATTATGCTCATCATGCCCTACTAACCTACAAAAGTTGCAGAACAGTTGTTGCAGTGTTTGTACAAACTTTTTTAGCAAGTGACAGTTATCCATGGTATGTTTTCCTGCTACCTAACATATAGCACACCACAATGTAGGCCCCGCACTTGGTCTTGCTTAAGCATCTGGCCTGAAAGGCATCGGTCCTCCTCCTGCAATGTAGTTGGCAAATACTGGGCAATGGTATTTGTCTTGTCGTTGACTCTTGCATTTCAGGCACCATACCTCTTTGCACACCTCTGGTCGAGCCATTATGTTCTGCTTCAAAATTTGCATGTCAAGGCACAAATTCTTCAACTACGAATGGACCTATTGAACCCCTAGATTTGGATCTTGCATTGATGTTTCATGCAGTCTAATGGAAATCTCCAAGGCCTCCGCCTGAGTTGTTATCTTCTATTGTGACAACACAACCCTTAAGTGTGGTAGGAGCGAAGCCACAAACCATTCACGATGATGTCCATCTATTAAGTTCGTATTAGCTTCACAGATTCTACACTTGAACCACTGATCTATTTCCCATGGCATCTCGCTTGGCTAGATTGTGATTTCCTTGAACCTTACAATCAACTTTGCCTCATATTTAGGCTTGTTGAATTCTTTATTTAGAGCTATCTGGATGTCTACCACTCAAGCATTTGGGTTATCGTTCGAGTACTTGATGTACCAAGTTAGTACGCGATCGTGTAGAGCACTAACCAATGTTACCTTCTTTATGTGATCATCTGGAATGCCCTGAGCTTCCCATACAACTCTTATGACGAACTAGAATTGGTCCAGGTCCTCATTCCCCAAGCCTTTGAACAAAGGCAGCTTCACTGAATTTGCCATACTGAACTGCGATGGAGGTGGGGGTGGTATGCATGAAGTTGCAGGTGATAGTGATGAAGTCAGAGGTGGTGTGGGTGGAGGCGGTATTTGTGGGAATCCTTGTCTTATTACTTGAATAACACTTTGTGGAGAAACCTGCACTCTCCCTTCTTCATCACCTTCTGCAGGTGAAATCAATCAACCATACTTAGGACCTTATTTTTCCTTCGTTCTTGTAAGTCTTTCCGCTTCGTGTAGTTTCAAACATCAAGGTAGCTACATAACCCATTTTTCACACAATAGCATTTTAATCCAGGTATTCAAAGATTTTACGTACTTACCTCACGGTCCTTTGAGAAAGCGCCACTCCACCTCACTGTAGCTGATTGAGGTTTCGACCATGAATTCAGTCACAAATCCTCCTATGATGTGATCGAGCCAATGATCGACAATGCAGGTGATCTTGTCATCATATGCTTCCAATTTTTGTACTAGCTCCAGGGTCCAAATAATAGGACCGTCAAGTTTCCACCTTCCTTGGCTATCTGCTAGCTTCGTGATCCACTCGTATAGCTCAACTGGAAAGGAGCAGAAAAATACTTCGTGGATCTCTGTATATAGGTATCTGTCCAACCACTATTCCTTTGTCATACATAGGTTTCTATTCTCCTGCGTCGCGAATTCATGGATCTTCCTATCCAACCCATCTCCGATCTCTTTCTTAGTTGGATTCCAGTGATATGACATCACACATCTCTTATGCAGATTCCAGTCCCAACAATGGAACCATTTTTTGGCTTGAGGGGGCCTGACTCAGGTTCAACATTAATTAGCTAAACAAATCCCTACACTACTTGCCCTTTCAGCATTAGCCAGCAGAGCACAGACTAAAGTGTCACCTGAAGCAGTATGGGGGGATGTTGGAACCAAGTTTCCACACCCTGAGATGGTTGTGATGTCAGTTTATTCCTCTTATTCCTGCCTTCGCGTAGGTCACTTAGCTCTAGGGTTTGCTATATGAGCCCTCTATTCCACCCTTCAATACCTCCGTGAAAGGGCAAGATCGACCTTCATGTAGCCCTAACCTACGGCTCAGGAACTTTCGTGCTACTATGGCAGCATACCATGCAGATTCCCCAAATAATTCTAAGTGTTTAGTTATCTCCTTAGATAATCACCGTTAGTAACACGTATGCAGATATCCTTAATTGCGTCCAGTTGTCTAATGTAATTGATTCATTCGCGCATCATATACGCCAGATAAAGGAAATTCATACATAAAATGACAAGATGCATTAACCAGAACAAAGGCACATTAATTGTAGAATATTTCTATGGATATCTTCCAAGTGATTACAGACTCTATCCACCCTGTGCAGACAACTACAGGGGTCCACACACTCAGCTGTGGACTTCCACCCTAGGCATCTGTGCACTCAGCTGCAGAGCTTCTACCTACGCTACGACCAAAGACTTAGACTTCTTAGTTTAGAGCTACGACTCTCTTACATTATTTATTACTCTAACTACTGAGAGCTTAGCTCTTCTTATACAATCCCATGGTCTGCAGACCATAGGTAGATATCTTATAGCCGACTTTACTTTACCAAACTAAGGGTGGACAACCCTTTATGACTTATGACACCTTTGTGCTCCGTGACCACAAAATGTAGAGTCTTTTCAATTTTATTACAAAATTTGACTCAAACATGGCCTTTTAGCCCCAAAATTGTCCTTGGGGGATCCCGTTCCCAACATTGACAATGGTTGACTGTGGTAGATTTTCATATTGAGAAAATCATTATCACAATGTGATGTTGCATCTTGGTTGTGACCATGGTTGACCATGATTATAAACCTAAGGGAGTTTTTTTAAACCCTAGGATTAATATTATAAACACTATGAACAATATTATACCCTAGGAATATGAACCCTTAGAGTAATAAACCAAAGGGATTGATAATATAAACCCAAGGGATTAATATTAAAACCCCAAGGAATCATAAACACAAGGCACCAATCAACCTAAGGAATTAATACTAAAAAATGAAGGGAATAATATTAAACTCAAAGTATTAATATTGTAAACCCAAGGCATATAAACCCTAAGATAAATTTTATAAACCCTAAAACAAACATGGTTTACCATGGTTGACCAAGCTCGATTTTCAAATTTATACAATTTTTGTCACAAATGTTGCATTGGACCATGGTTGCCCATGATTGATCCTCATATTGAGAGAATATTTGTTGCAATGCAACATTGAACCATGGATGACCATAATTGACCATCCTTGACAATGGTTCGTTTTTAAATCAACACAATTTTTGTCACAATGTGGCATTCGACCATAATTGACCATGATTGACCATTGTTTATTTTCTATTGAGACCAACTTTATCAAAATGTGACGTTGGACCATGGTTGATCATGGTTGATTTTCATATCAATACAATCTTTGTCAAAATGAGACGTTGGATCATGATTGACCATGGTTGATTTTCATATAGAGAAACTATTTCTCACAATGCGACGTTGGACCATTGTTTACAATGGATGACCATGTTTCAATTTCATATTGAGACAAATTTTGTCCCAATGCAATTTTGGACCATGCTTCACCATGGTTTATTTTCATATTGAGAAAATATTTGTTACAATATGATATTTGACCATGGTTGACCATGATTGATGATGGTTGACAATTGTTGACCATGGTTGGTTTTAATATTGAGACAATCATTGTCACATGTGATGTTGCCCCTTGGTTGACCATGATTATTAACCCAAGGGATTTTTATTAAATGCTAGGATTGATATTATAAACCCTACGAATAATATTATACCCTAATAATATGAACCCTTAGGTTAATAAAGCAAATGGATTGATATTATAAACTTGGGGAATTAATACTTAAACCCCAAGGGATTATAAACCCAATGGAATAATACTAGAACGAAGGGATTAATATGATAAACCCAAGGTATACAAACCCTAAAATAAACATGGTTCACCATGGTTGATTTTTATATTAATAGAATCCTTATCACAGTGTCACATTGGAAGAGGGTTGACCATGATTGATATCAAGAAAATATTTATCACAATGTGATTAATAAACAAAAATAATTTATACTATAAACCCAAGGGATTTATATTGAACCCTATGAATAATATTATAAACCCTATCAATAATGTTATATCTTAGGAATATGAACCCTTAGATTAATAAACCCCAAGGGATTATAAACCCACTAGAATAATATTAAAACCAAGGGATCAATATTATCAACTAAGGTATACAAACACTAAAATAAATATTATAAACCCTAAAATAAACATGGTTGACCAATGGTTGATTTTTATACTAACAAAGTCCTTGTCACAATGTGACGTTGGACCATGGTTGGCCATTATTTATATCAAGAAAATATTTGTGACAATGTGATTAATAAACTAAAATAATTTATACTATAAACCCAAGGGATTTATATTTCACCCTATAATAATATTATAAACCCTATTAGTAATGCTATATGCTAGGAATATGAACCCTTAGATGAATAAACCAAAGGGATTAATATTATAAACCGAATGCACTAATAAACCTAAGGGATTAATACTAAAACCAAAGGGAATAATTTTAAACCCAATGAATTAATAATGTAAACTTAAGGTATATAAACCCTTAGATAAATATTGTAAACCCTAAAAGAAACATGGTTTACAATGCTTATCCATGGTTTATTTTCATTTTGGGACAATCTTTGTCACAATGTGACGTTGGACCATGGTTGACCGTGATTTATTTTCATATTGAGAGAATCTTTATCACAATGCAACATTGGACCATGGTTGACCATGGTTGACCATGATTGACCACGCTTGAACATGGTTGATTTTCATATTGAGAAAAATATTTGTCAAAATGTGATGTTGCACCATGGTTTACCATGGTCGACCATGAATGATCATGGTTATCACAATGTGACATTGGACCATGAGACAATCTTTGTCTCAATATGACCATGGTTATTAACCATGGTTATTGACCATGCTTTATCATGATTGATCAGGGTTGACCAATGTATAGCATGATCAACCATGCTTGACCATGGACAACTATGCTTGACCATGGTTATCACAATGTGACATTGGACCAAGAGACAATCTTTGTCACGATGTAAACATGGTTGACCATGGTTGTTTCTCATATTGAGAGAATCTTTGTCATAATGCAACATTGGACCATGCTTGAACACGGTTGACTTCCGTATTATACAATCTTTGTCGCAATGTGATGTTCGAACAATGTTGACCATAGTTAACCATGGTTGACCATAATTGACCTTGGCCGACCATGTTTGACCAATGTTGACAATAATTGACTATTGTTGACCATGATTGATTTTCATATTGAGAAAATTTGATGGTAAACCCTAAGATAAATATTAGAAACCAAAGTATATAAACCCTATGATGAATATTATAACATTAAAATAAACATTGTTCACCATTGCTAAACATGGTTGATTTTCGTATTGAGACAATCTTTGTCACAATGCGACATTGGAGCATGCTTGACCATGTTTGATATTCATATTAAGACAATATTTGTCACAATGTGACTATGGACCATGTTTGAACATGCTTGACCATGCTTGATTTTCATATTGAGACAAACTTTGTCAAAATATCACATTCAATCATGGATAACGATGATTGACCATGGTCGATGATGGTTAACAATAGTTGACCATGGTTGATTTTAATGTTGAGATAATTTTTAAAACAATGTCATGTTGAACCATGGTTTACCATGATTATAAACCCAAGGGATTTATATTTAACCCTATTATTAATATGATGAACCCTATGAATAACATTATACCATTCAAATATGAACCCTTAGATTAATAAAACCAAGGGAATGATATTATAAACACAAGGAAATAATATACCCAAGGTATTAATATTAAAATCCCAAAGGATTATAAACCCAAAGGAATAATGTTAAACTTGAGTGATTAATATTGTAGACCCAAGGTATATAAACTCTAATATAAATGTTATAAACCCTAAAATATACATTGTTGAGCATGGTTAATTGTCATTTTAAGAAAATCCTTGTCACAATGCAACGTTGGACCATGGTTGACCACGGTTGACCATGATTGGAATTTATATTATTAACCAAACGGATTGTAAACTCAAGGGATTTATATTAAGCCCTAGGATTAATATTATAAACCCTTTCAATAATATTTAACCCTTACATTAATAAACCCAGGAGTTTGATATTATAAACCCAAGACACTAATAAACCTAAGGGATTAATACTAAAAATCGAATAAAATAATATTAAACCCAAGGGATCAATATTGTAAATCCAATGTATATAAACCCTAATATAAATATCATAAACCCTAAAAAACATGGTCAATAATGAGTAAGCATGGCTGATTTTCATATTGACTATGGTTTCCCACGAATGACCATGATTGACCACGATTGATTTTCATATTGAGACAATCTTTGTCGCAATGCGACGTTGGATCATGGCTACCATGATTGAACATGGTTGAGCATGGTTGATTTCCATATTGACACAATCTTTGTCATAATGCGACAAAGATTGAACATGGTTGCTTTCATATTGCGAAAATATTTGTCACAATGCGACAAAAGATTGACCCATGTATATTCTCTTCCTTGAATAATATAAACCCAATGGAATAATATTAAACTAAAGGTATATAAACCCTAAAATAAATATTATAAACCATAAAATAAAAATGTCTGACCATGGCTGATTTTTATATTAACATAATCCTTGTCACAATGTGACGTTGGACCATGGTTGACCATGATTGATATCAAGAAAATTTTTGTCACAATGTGATAAATAAACCAAAGGAATTTATACTATAAACCCAAGGGATTTATATTTACCCTATGAATAATATTATAAACCCTATCAATAATGTTATACCCTAGGAATATGAACCCTTAGATTAATAAACCCAATGATTAATATTATAAACTTAGGGCACTAATAAACCTAAGGGATTAATACTAAAACCTAAAGGAATAATATTAAACCCAAGGAATTAATATTGTAAAGCCAAGGAATTAATATTGAAAACCGAAGGTATATAAACCCTAATATAAATACTATAAACCCTAAAACAAACATGGTTGACCATGCTTAACAATGGTTTATTTTCATTTTGGGACAATATTTGTCACAATGCGATGTTGCACCATAGTTGGCCATAGTTGACCATGATTTATTTTCATATTGAGAGAATATTTGTCACAAAGCAACATTGAACCATGGTTCACCATGGTTGACCATGTTTTACCATGCTTGACCATGGTTGATTTTTATATTGAGACAATATTTGTCATAATGTGATGTTGCACCATGGTTTACAATGTATGACCATGCTTGTCACAATGCCACGTTGGACCATGAACTAATCTTTGTCTCAAAGTGACCATGGTTATTGACCATGCTTAATCATGATTGACCATGGTTGACTGATGAAGAGCGTGCTTGATCATGATTGACCATGCTTGACCATGGTTATCACAATTTGACATTAGACCAAGAGATAATCTTTGTCACAATGTAACCATGGTTGTTTTCATATTGAGACAATCTTTGTCACAATGCAAGATTGGACCATGGTTGAAGATGGTTGATTTTCATATTAAGACAATCTTTGTCGCAATGTGATGTTCGACTAGTGTTGACCATAGTTAACCATGGTTGACCATAATTGACCATGGCCAACCATGTTTGACTAATGTTGACAATGGTTGACCATGGTTGACCATGATTGATTTTCCTATTGAGAAAATTCTATGATAAATCCTAAGATAAATATTATAAACCAAGGTATATAAACCCTATGATAAATATTATAACAATAAAATAAACATGGTTTACCATTGTCAACCATGGTTGATTTTTGTATTGAGATAATCATTGTCATAATGCAACATTGGACCATGGTTGAACATGTTTTATTTTCATATTAAGAAAATCTTTGTCACAACGTGACGTTGGACCATGGTTGAACATGGTTGCCCATGCTTGATTTTCATATTGAGACAAACTTTGTCAAAATTTGACACTGGACCATAGATAACCATGATTTACAATGGTCGATGATGGTCAACAATGGTTAACCATTTTTTATTTTCATATTGAGATAATCTTTGACACAATGTGATGTTCGACCATGGTTGACCATGATTATAAACGCAAGGAATTTATATTTAACCCTAGGATTAATATGATAAACCCTATGAATAATATTATACCATACAAATATGAACCCTTAGATTAATAAACCCAAGGGAATGATATTATAAGCCCAAGGAAATAATAAACCCAAGGGATTAATACTAAAACTCCAAAGGATTATAAATCCCAAGGGAATAATATTAAACACAAGTGATTAATATTAAACCCCAAGGGAATAACATTAAACCCAAGTGATTAATATTAGAGACCAAAGATATATAAACCCTAAGATAAGTATTATATACCTTAAAATAAACAATATTGAGCATGATTGATTTTCATTATGAGACAATCCTTGTCACAATGCGATGTTGGACCATGGTTGACAACGATTGACCATGATTGGAATTTATACTATAAACCCAATGGATTATAAACCTAAGGGATTTATATTAATCCCTAAACCCTTTCAATAATATTTAACCCTTATATTAATAAACCCAAGGGGTTGATATTATAAACCCAACACACTAATAACCTCGAGGGATTAATACTAAAACAGAATGGAATAATATTAAGCCCAACAGATTAGTATTGTAAATCCAAGGTATATAAACCCTAAGATAAATATTATAAACCCTAAAAAAAACATGGTTGACCATGATTGAGCATGGTTGATTTTCATATTGACCATGATTGATTTTCATATTGAGACAATTTTTGTCATAATGTGACATTGGATGATGGTTGACCATGATTGATCATGGTTGAGCATCGTTGATTTTCATATTGAGAAAATATTTGTCATAATGTGACAAAGATTGAACATGGTTGACCATGGTCGATTGTCATATCGCGAAAGTCTTTCTCAAAATGTGACAAAAGATTGACCCATGTATATTCTCCTCCTTGAAATGACTTAAGGATTGATCCAGACTTAAACAGGAACACAACAAAATATAGAGATAACCATATACAGAAAGATGCAGCGGAAATAATCCTTAATTTCATTAATGGAAAATACTGAAATATGCTTACAACAAAAAATGGAAATAAACTAGCTAAGGCGATGGTAGCTTATCTCTGAGAAGAGATGTGGTGGCTACATGCCTTTGAACTGTGTTACAATGAGGCTCGAAGGCCTATTTATTGTTGAGAAACAATGAAAAATCTTTCACATCCCGAAACCTAACCCTAGAAGATGAAACACCAAATTGTGGGCCCCGTTTGGGTAAACTGGTAAATCAATTTCCTGGGGTCGTAACTTTGGGACACGATCTCCATTTGACGCGTACAATAGCTCGTTAGAAAGATCTATCCAAGCACTACCACTTTGGGAGGCAACATGGGTCCGTGGACCCATGTTGCCCTAGATTTCCCAAAAAACGTCGTTTAGGGCCTCAAAACGGCTCCGGAAGTTAAAGACTCGAAAAACTGCTAAAAATAGTAAACTGTGCTACAATTTAGGAAACTAAAAAAGTTTAAAGAGACAGTTGTAGCGGTCCAAATGGGATAGGTGGGTGGCCACCAACATCCACCTAGATCATTCCTCCTCCCTTAGGAAGCAATGGTCCCCATTGCGTTGAGTTCCTCCATCTGCTGAACTTGTTCTGCACTTTCTGATGTGTCCAGTAATGGTGGAAAGCATGGTCGACGATGGTCCACATTGAACACTTGGTGCAGGCGAAGGAATGGAGGAATGATGTGCTCCAAAGCATTGTTCCCCACATGCTTGGTACTACTGTAAGGACCATGTTGGAGTGGTCTAATCTTCTTATGGGCTCTTGTAAGGCATTCTTTCTGCAGATATAACCAAACTTTGTCACCCACCTGAAACTTATGTGGTACGCCTGTGGGTGAGGAGAAGTTGTTCCCGTGTTCTATCATGACCATATCCCTTTGCTGCTGCTGCTGTGTGGAGGAACCCTTTGCGGGGGTCATGGATGTAGCAACGATCTTCCCCTTACTTTGGGAGTGAACCAGACAGAAAATAAATTTCCTAGTCTGTGATATGAGCTTGCTGCCTTTCTTAGCAGTGATCAAAGAAGTGGCGGTAGGTGGGGCTACCTCTGGTATCCTGTATAATGAATTATTCAAAGAAATAATGACACACGAGGCCTTGACTCATACACAACATGTCGTCTCCACAAGTATGGTTGGCCTAATAATACATTGCAAACATCCAGAGCTGTAACATCACACAATACCTTGTCTGTGAAGGGCTTGATGCTGTAGGGAAGGCAGCATTGTTGGCAAACTTTGAGATCTCGTCCTTCATGAAGCCACCCGATACTATGCGGCTGTGGGTGTGGTGTAGTCGGTAGGCCCAACTGCTTCACGACCTCTGCTGAAATAAGGTTCTTTTGGCTGCCACTATCGACAATGAATTACAGTGGCTAACCCTTCACCCACATCTGTGAGTGGAAAAGATGCTCCCCCTCCTCTGGGTCTTCAGGCTCATTCTTCTGGATCTTGGCAGTGGCAACAGTGGAGATGGGATCCGCATCATTGACCCGCTTCCCTTTGCCATTCCCTTGTCGGGTTCTAGCTCAAGGTCGGAACATGTATCTGATTCGGAAGCCTTCAACTCGGCCACCAACGACTGCTTGGTCCGACACTCACTTGTGTTATGAGTGGGACTCTTGTAGAACTCACACCACTTTCCTGTGTCCTTCTTTGGTTTGGTGGTGTTTCTTTTTCTTGCGGCTTTGACGGGTTGTCTTGGGTCACCCCGCCTTGGCTTTGTCCTTTGGGCTTCGGATTTGCAGATCCAAAGTCTCGCTTCTTCTGTTTGAACTTTTGCTATATTTTGACAGCATATCGGTATGCTGTGCTGAGTGAGGAGATGTTCAAGAACTCCATCTCTCATGGATGTATCTGTGTAGGCAGCCGAAGTATTTGAGTACTAGATTCAGCTCAGAATCTTTGATACCCAACTGTGTGCAAAGGGTCTGAAAAATGTTTGTGAACTCCTGCACATCTTGGTCTTGTCCCTGCCGCAGTGTGGTCCATCTGATGTATTTGTCCTCATAGCTTTTGATAGGGTAGTACTGCTCCTTGATGGCATCCCAGAATGAATCCCAAGTGGGTATGGCTGAGAATAGTGAGCCTGTGCTTTCATCCTTCTGCTTGCAGTAGGTTTCCCACCAGTCCTTGATGTGGGGGGCTGCTTTGAGAAGAGAGAAAACAATCTTTTCCCGACTCGAAAATTCATGAACAGAAAAATAACCCTCTAGCATATTTAACCATTTATCTACGGCATCTACGTCTATCCGACCCTCGAATATGGGGATTTCAAAATTAACTTGTACCTTAAAGGGCGTGGCGTTTCTAGAGTAGCTGCTGGGAGCCGATGTGTCACTTCTGGGTAGCCGTTGAAGGATCTGGGCAAAGTTGTCCATCATCGCGTTCTGTTGTGACTCGAGGGCTTCTTCAAGCAAGATTTTGATAGAATCTCTTGCCCCATCATCTTTCTTCTCATCTGCCATGGGAGGCCGTCAGGATTTGCGAGGCTGGTCTTGTAAAGGTTCGACCAGTTCAAGCCCTAACTCCTTATATCTTGACCTCGTTGGGGACATGCAAAGAAAAATAGAGAAAAAGCAGACCGCTCTGATACCACTGATCCAGACTTAAACATGAACGTAACAAAATACAGAGATAACCATATACACAAAGATGCAGCGGAAATAATCCTTAATTTCATTAATGGAAAATACTGAAATATGCTTACAACAGAAATGGAAATAAACCAGCTAGGGCGATGGTAGCTTATCTCTGAGAAGAGATGTGGTGGCTACATGCCTCTGAACTATGTTACAGTGAGGCTCGAAGGCCTATTTATTGTTGAGAAACAATGGAAAACCTTTCACATCCCGAAACCTAACCCTAGAAGATGAAACACCAAATTGTGGGCCACATTTGGGTAAATTGGTACATCAATTTCCCGGGGTCGTAACTCTGGCATACGATCTTCGTTTGACGCGTACAATAGCTCGTTAGAAAGATCTATCCGAGCACTACCACTTTGGGAGGCAACATCAGTCCATGGACCCATGTTGCCCTAGATTTCCCAAAAAACGTCGTTTAGGGCCTCAAAACGGCTCCGGAAGTTCAAGACCCGAAAAACTACTAAAAATAGTAAATTGTGTTACATTTTAGGAAACTAAAAAAGTTGAAAGAGACAGTTGTGGGGGTCCAAATGGGATAGGTGGGTGGCCACCAACATCCACCTAGATCAAGGATATTGATGTATTTTATTACCTTCACTTCAACCATGTTTTTAAACTCTCTAAAATATTCAAACTCACCATTTTTCTTTCTTGTGAAATAAATCCACACAACGATCCTTCTATCATAAATGAAGATAAGAAAATAAAAGGCTTTCCCAAGTGATTTCATTTATTGGCCCACACAGAGAAGTATGCATTAATTCAATAATATTTATTTGTCTTTCACATATTCTTATAGGAAGCCCATTCCTATGTTGTTTTTCAAGTGCACAACCATTACATATAATATCTTGATTCTTAAAAATAAGAACATCTCTTTCCCTTGAAGTAAAATAGATCTTTATAAATTTTTATAGGTTAGGTGACCATATAAAGTGTCTTAATTTTTCTATAAATATAGTTGAGATGACTATTGATAAATATGTTTAATAATCTTTAACAATACAACAATAATGTTTATATATAAATAAATAAAGAAACAAATCTATTTTATCATCTTATTTATTAAATTTATGACTATTTAGTAATATGCTAATTATTTATTCTTACATTTATTTATTTTAATAAATTCAATGGCCACTGATAACATTTTCTTTTAATATCTATGATTTAATAATTTAGTAACCATATTTATGAAATTGCAAAATATGGGATGTGAATACAAAAAATTACTATAATTGGATTGCTATAGTCCACTCAATTATTTAAAAGATTATATCTTTCTTTACAAATTTAAAATCAATTAAATTATATTAAAGTTGAAATGTGTTATAGCATGAGATTCGAATAGCAGTGAAGGAAAAAAACAAACCATCCCACTAGACAACCTGCACTCGCCTGACTTCAAGTATGAATTATTATCTAGAGACCTGTGTTAAGAGTTCTGAAAATTTCGTCATGGATTCAAGTTGAAAATGGAATAATATTATAGTAAAGTTCCACTAAGTTAATGTAAAGTTACTTATGGATTCTTGAGCGATGCGAGTTAAATATAATATTATCTCATTAACGTACCAATGATTGTATAGCCTCAGCAAATGGGTATTGGCTAAAAAACTAGGGTATGTCTGGGAGGTGATTGTGTAGTAGTTGAGTGCGTCTTCTTTTCAAACATGTCTCTTTTATTTGGTTTGATTGGTTGTGTAGTAGTTCCTTTATTCGGTTTGATTTTATTGGTTTAATTCAAAACTATATGTATAATAATTAAAATGGAAAGGGTTTAAATTTTTATTTTAATTTATCGAAGTTTATATTTAAACCTAAGCTTGCTTCATTTTATTGTCGTTGTCACTTTCAAAATTACAAATTAAATCATTTGAAGATTTTAAAAATATTTTTGAAATATGATATTGATTGGATTAGTTTTACTCAGTGTTTTGTGAAATGGAAAATTTATTTCAAACCCTATAAAATTTAAAAATAATTTTTAAACTCCAAGTTAACTCAAGTTTAAGTGTTAAGTGTTATTGACAAATAAATATCCTCACACTTATTATTTGAAAAATTTATATTACTAACTTGTATTTTAATAAAATTTATTGTTGAATTAAATGCATAATTTAGTAGAAATGTTGATTAAACACATTTCTATTAAATCTATTTGTTTTTCCGGCAATTATATAGATAATATCATTTCATTTTATTTTTGGTTAAGGGCTCCCCTTACCCCACGCCCTGATTTTTCTGTCAGATGGTGTTTCAATGTTCAAATAACAAACCAGAGTATTGACTTTGAGAACACTGATTTCCATAGCGCGAAAAAATGATGATTCAAAGTGGAAAGTATGCCCTCCAATTGAGAGCTCCAATTCAGCCCAAGAAGCACACGTGGCCGCCTCGTCCATCCCCTCCCCATTTTCAAGATGATGAGGAAGATGACATGGAAGTAGAAATCACTCGTCAGGCCTTGAACAAGAAGTCCCACAAAGATGTTGAGCAACAGCATAAGGAACCACTAGAACATGACCCTTCTATTTTTTATTATTATGATGGATTGTATGATGAAATGAAGAGAAAGACAACTCGCCCTTTGCTGGAAGACCAGACAAAGAGGGAGCCCAAATATATTGGAAAACTGATAGAGAAGGCCAAGATTCGTCAACAAGAATAAGAAATTGTTTATGAATGACAACTTGCCAATGAAAGAAGTAAGGAAGATCACTTGTATGCAGACAATATCATTTCATTTTAAGAAAAGTAAAATACAAACAATGTCAAGCAACACATATAACATCATTTCATTTCAAGAAAGGTAAGCATTAGCTTGCTAATGTTTGTCTAACCATTTTGTACAGGATTAAATTCAGAAATTAAAAACCCAATAACTTGAGATTAGCTCGTCATATGATATTATATGTCATCAATATTGTTGCAAAGGAGGACTGCAATCAATGCCCTTGTCGCATAATCCATGGTGTCGAGAGGATGATTGACCGACCTGTAAATTATAACTCGAGCTTCTACAGGTTCACCGTCCCATGTCTTCTTTGGATGATGTAGGCTCTGTGCTTCCCTGTGTCTCCAAGAGTAACGTCGTGTAGGATTGAAGCACTGTCACCAATGCTATTCATCTCGTCGATGATGACACCAATGCCATGGTCAAAGAGAACCCCTTTCCCTATTTTAGCCGGAGGAGGATGTCCGTGGATAAAACCTCAGAGACCCTGCTCTAGATCGCTAGGACCAACGGGGTGCGACTTGAGAGCAGTATACTCTACAGACTCACAAATCACGCTTCCATTGTGATTTGAATCGCTGAAGCATAGAGATCTAGAAAATGGAATTAGGCTCCATGATGTCGCTGCCAATAAGATTTGGAAACGCGTAACCATTTCCCTGAGAGGGTTTGGGAACATGTTTCCATGTTCGCTATATTGTGTTCGTTCACAATTTCAGTGTGGAATAGGTAGATTCATAGTATTCGAAAAATGTGGAGTATCTATGACTAAGTCTGAAGGATTTGGAGTGAAGTGGTTATTTTGTTGCTGAGATAGATAAGGAGTTGGTTGACTGTTCCTTTGATCCATTGGATTTCGTGCCCATATAGACCAAAGATCCACACCAGCTTTTTGGTATGGAGCTACCAGGAATAAATGGTTAATCGACATTGTAGGTGGTCTCACCTAGGTCACCTTCGGAGGAGGTTTTTGGCAACACATTCCCTTCTTGTATAGAGACCCTTTTCTCCACATCTCAACAAACCTCACTAGGGTTTCAAGGTAAAGGAGTAATGGTATCTCAGGCATGGGAATTTGTTCAGGCTCAACCATATCTACTAGTTCCATCCCCAACAACCTTATAGTTTCTCGAAACCTGTATTAACCCTACCTCAGTGGAAGAAAGAGAAGTTGGAAACTGTAATAGAGATGGAACAAAGGGGGTTTTGGAATATCACAATGGCGAGGTATCCTTTGGGATCAAGAAACCTACATATATTCTGATGGGTAGGAGGGTAGAAGTTGTACCTAACACATGCGTTAGGGGTTTCTTCTTGGCCTAGACCTCCGGATGTTTTGCTGGAATTGCTATTAGTGCATCTGATCACTATTGGTCAGAAGTTAGGATTTGTAGAACTGAAGGTCATCTGTCAAAGGGTTTAGGAACTACGGAGGAAGGAGAACCTCAAACATGAGGGAAGAAAACAAAATCCACCAAAGTAAAGGAAAGAGGGCAACAATTAGTTCTTGGGGAAGGCATTAAATTGAATGAGGTCATGGAGACGACTGATTAGGTCCTTGTTGGTAGCGTTTGGGGTCTCATTTACTCAACAACGCACCTTAAGAAATGGGTTGTGGAGGCTTGGGGACAAGTCTTAGATGTTATGCGGTATATGGTAGCCATGACCAGGGGCTAGTTTACACTTAGTTTCAAAATATTGGAACATGTGAACTGGGTTCTGAGGAAATTTTGGCACATTAAAATGGCTCATATAACGTTGAAGAGATGGTCTCCATTATTTTATCAAGAACATGAACAATCAAAGGTTGGTTCGATTTGGGTTAGGGTGTCAGAGTTGGCACAACAATTTTGGGCAGAAGATGTATTCAAAAGAATTGGTGATAATTTAGGGGTATTTCTATACTATGACAAATGTTTTGTTGAGATGAGAAAGATAGATTTTGCTCGAATTCTAGTTCACCTTGACATTATGGAGGGCCTGGTGGAAATCCCGCAGCTTTAGTGGCAGAATTTTCCAGAGTGCAAAAGTTGGATTAGGAGGGGGTCCCTTTTAGATGCATGAGGTGTCACAAAATTGGGAAATTTTTCAAAGAATGCCCCTTACTTGCTAAAGTAAGGACAAAGGAGGATAAATCGGGTGGGATGGAAGGTGCCTCAAAATATATGGCACATGAGCATCAAAAGGATTCGACTTGTCAGAATAGAGGGATGTAGAAGATAGATGGTAGAAAAGCACAAGATTCTTGTTTGGCTCCTTCGGCACCTTCGGTGGTCACCCTTTCACATGCAACATCAACTATGCCTATTCCAGGAACCTTTCTTTTCCCCCCATCCATAGAACCTTATACATCCACAATTCCATATATAATCTCTTTCGTTACATGTCATGTTATGAATGAAGGGTAGGATCATCATATATTTTAAACTCTGTTACTTGTGTTATGGCTTCATCCCCTCTTAGTTTCTTGACTCCTTTCCCTGTTGTTCCTACTTTGTCCCTCACATATGATCTCTCGCTGAAGGAATTATCATCGAAGTGTTGTGCCAATCAAAGATTTAAATTGCGTTCATTAGCCAAGTAGCCCATAGGTGCCGGAGGGGGGTATAGGTATCTCATCGGCTCCTAAATTCTCTAAAGCATGCAAAGGTAGAAAATATTTTATATCTAAATACATTCATAAAATACAGACAATTATCAATTTGTAGGGTTCTTAGAGCAAGAGGCAACCCGAGTAGAGTTTCTTGATGAGCTGGATATCATTTAATTATAGAGGGTTGGTTATCCCTGCTAAAAAACTAACCTTCAAAATATTAATCACAACTGAAAGATTGGATATGTGTTTTCTTCAAGAGACATTAGGAATTAGTGAGAAAAATGTCTCTCTATTAGAAAAGCTATGATCCCAGGGTGGACATTCCATGCCTTATATGTGATAGGCGTTGGCTATGGAGCCTGATTATCTTCTTTATCCAGAGGTATCACTGCATTGGACCCCAGTTTGCAATGCGTAATATTTGTGCTGCAAGGGGGGTCCAAAGGGGGGCGGCAATGATGTTTAGGAGCCCCCCCCCCCTGCTGAGGTTTCGGGGGCAGCGCACCCAAAACTCAAAATAGATGTAAAATTTCCTTGTAAAATGTTGTAATTTTGTAGTCAACCTTGGTTGTTCATTAGGTGAATATTTGACAGTATAAGTTATGTTTAATTTAGGATTTTTTCCCTAGAAGGAAACCCCTCACTATGTATGAGGGAATTGTATTGCATCTATGTAGATCTATATTCTGAGTGAGAGAGAGAGAGGATATTTTGTGAGTGTGAAGAGGGAATTACAACGGATCTGCTGTAGGTTGTATATCTTCAGTTTGTTGGATAATATAAAAGGAAGGACTGGCTGTTTTTCTGTAGACGTAGCCCAAATTGGGTGAACCACGTATATCTATGTCTATCTTGTTTTATGTGTTTTCTATGTTTATATTTATGCAATATATTTTATGTGTTCCATTACTCTATAATATATAATTTTCTAACAACTGGTATCAGAGATGAAGGTCTATTTGGCTGATAAATGCACAGGAGAGAAGGGTTCCTAGTTCCAGTGGGAGAAATGGCAGAAGATGGTAGGTTTAAGGTCAAAAAATTTAATGGACAAAAATACCAGCTATGGAAGATGAAGATGGAAGATTATCTGTATCAGAAAAACATGTACCTACCATTGAGCAGAAAGAAAAAGAAGCCGACGAGTATGACAAACACGAAATGGGATATTCTCGTGAGAAAGGCACTTGGAACAATATGACTGTGCCTACTAGTGTCGGTAGCGTTTAATATTTCAAAGGAAACTACAACAAAGGGTTTAATGAAGGCATTGGAAAAACTATATAAAAAAGCCCTCAGCCTCAAATAAGGTATTTCTTATGAAGCAATTATTTAATATGAAGATGTCAGAAGGTGGTACTTTTGCTGATCATTTAAATGAATTTAATGCAGTTACCAGTTAGTTAAGTTCTATAGGGGTAAATTTTGATGATCAAGTTAGGTCTTTGTTATTTCTATGTTCATTTCCAGAAAGTTGGAATGGTTTAGTTGTGGCCATTAGTACTCTCTCTCTGGATCTAGTACTTTAAAGTTTGATGATGTTGTTAGTGCAATCCTTAGCGAGAAAATGCGACGGAAAATCTATGGTGATACATCAGGTAATTCTTTGATTGCAGAGACTAGGGGAAGAAAAATGGAAAGAGGAAATAGCCTAGGATATTGCAGTAAGTCAAGGAAAGGAAGATCCAAGTCCATATCAGGGATAGTGTGCTGGAAATGTGGGAAGAAAGGACACCTAAAGAAAGACTACAAGTTTCGGAAGGGAAAAGAAGGAGATGCGCAGCAAGCAAACAATCATGAAGCAAATGTGACAGGTGATGTGTTGCAAGATGGTTTGATTATTTCATTAAAAAGTATTATTGATGCCTGGGTGGTAGATTCAGGCACCTCATTCCATGCCACACTTGATAGGAAACATTTTCATGATTATGTTCAAGGAGTTTTTGGACAGGTTCGATTAGGTGATGATAAACGTTGTAAAATCATTGGAATGGGTACAATTTTCATAAAATAATAGAATGGAAATAAATGGCTATTGAAGGAGGTAAGGCATGTTGTAGATCTTAAGAAAAATCTAATTTCAATACCGTAGTTGTGGGGTGAAGGCTATGTAACTACTTTTACAGATAGAGCTTGGAAGGTCACAAAAGGAGCCCTGGTAATAGAAAGAGGAGAAAAGGTTGGCACATTGTATTTATGCAATGATATTTCTAATTTTGTTAATGATTTAACCTCTACAGGAGGAGATAAAACATTGTGGCATCATAGGCTTAGACACATGAGTGAGAAGGCGATGCATATTCTTCACTTGAGAAATTTGTTGTGAGGTTTTGAAGCGTGTTCATTTAAAATTCTGTGAGAATTGTGTTTATGGGAAACATAAGAGATTCAGATACCTCAAAGTTAGGAAATAAAAGAAGAGGGAAAAATTAGAGCTTGTACATATATATGTATGGGGACCTTCTTAGGTATCATCTCTTAGTGGCTCTCGTTATTATGTTACTTTTATTGATGATGCAACCAAAAAGACCTAGATTGATTGTATTCGAAATAAATCAGATGTATTTGATACTTTCAGGAAATGGAAAGCTTTGGTTGAAAATGAGACAAGAAAAGGTTGAAGTGTCTCAGATTAAACAATGGAGGTGAATATTGCAAAAAAGTGTTTGATAGGTACTGTTCAGAGAATGGAATTCAAAAAGAGAAGACAGTTCCAGGAACATCACAAGAAAATTGTGTGTCAGAAAGGATGAACATCACAATCATGGAGCATGCAAGGTGTTGAGATTTCATGTAGGATTACCTTTACAATTTTGGGCAGATGTTTTATATATTGCTGCTTATCTAATAAGAAGAGGTCCTTCAAGTTCCTTGGATGGTGGTATTCCAGAGGAGGCATGGAAAGGTAAAAAGGTAGACTACTCATTTTTAAAGACTTTTGGTTGTGGAGCATTTGTCCACATTAATAAAGAAAATAGAACAAAGCTCGAGGTAAAATCAAAGAAATGTACCTTTATTGGATATGCTGTTAATGATTTTGGTTATCTCTTTTATGATTATGAAAAACACAAAACCATTAGGAGCAAAGATGTCATATTCAATGAAAAAGTTTTGTATAAGGATTAGCTGCAGGAAAAGAAATAGGAAAAAGAAAACAAAGAATACACAGTGCTTGATGAGATCACAGAAAAAGTGAAGGTGCCTAAAAGTCATAATGATAAACAACAAGAACAAATACAACAACCACAACAACAACAAGCACCTCAAACACTTGAAAGTGATGTTAAAATATCTAAAAGGATAAGTAGACCCCCTGAACGATACTTCCTTCATTATATTTTGTATTATTGACTGATTTTAGTGAACCAAAATGTTATGAAGAAGCAGTGCAAGTAGAAACTAGGAAGAAATGGGAGCAAGCCATGAAAGAAGAGATGGACTCCTTAGCACATAACCAGACTTGGGACTTAGTTAGGTTGCCTGTAGGTAAAATAAAATTGCAGAATAAATGGGTTTACAGGTTGAAGGAAGAATATGGAGGTAGAAAAATGTATAAACCTAGACTTATGGTGAAGGGGTTTTCATAGAAAAAGGGTATAGACTTTTGATTGAAGTCATTTTAACAACAGGAGAAAATATCTCATCAAAGTCTAGTAGCAGTTGAATATTTGCATGTTGAGCAACTAGATGTAAAGGCAACCTTTTTTCATGGGGATTTGGAGGAAGAGATATATATGCAGCGACCACAAGGATATGAGGTAAAAGGGAAGGAGAAACTAGTGTGTAGGTTGAAGAAGATCTTGTATGGCTTAAAATAGGCTCCACGATAGTGGTATCTAAAGTTTGATAGGTTTATGTTTGAACAAGGTTATACTAGATGTCACTCTGATCATTGTGTTTATTTCAAAAGGAAAAATTATGGTAGCTATATTATATTGTTATTGTATGTAGATGACATGCTTGTTGAAGGTTCTAACATGCAGGATATAAATGTGCTTAAAAGAAAATTGGCAAACTCATTTGCAATGAAGGATTTGTCTGTTGCAAAACAAATCCTTGGTATGAAAATAACTACAGAGAGGAAGAATAAAAAGTTAACATTGTCTGGGCGTGAGTACAAATAAAAGGTGTTGAAAAGATTTAATATGAAGAATGCAAAACAAGTTAGTATAACTTTGGCTAGCCATTTAAAACTAAGTAAGGAGGTGTGTCCCAAAACTTAGGAAGAAATGACTTATATTTTTAAAGTTCCATATGCATCAACAGTTGGAAGCTTAATGCATGAAATGGTCTACACAAGGCCTGATATTGCACATGCAGTGGGAGTTGTAAGCAGGTACATGAACAATCTAGGAAAATAACATTGGATGGTGGTGAAGTATATTCTCAGGTATTTGAGAGGTACCACAAATAAAGCATTATGCTTTGGTGGTTCAAAAATTGCTCTACATGGATATATTGATGCAAATATGGCGAGTGATAGAGATAACATGAGGAGCACAATAGGGTATGTGTTTACTGTAGGTGGAATAGCTATCAGCTGGTTTTCAAAACTGCAAAGTGTTGTTGCACTCTCAACAACGGAAGCAGAGTATGTTGCTGCTACAGAGGCTAGCAAAGAAATGATTTGGTTATAAAGGTTTCTGGATGTATTGGGTAAGAAGCAAGTGTTGCGGATGTTATACAGTGACAACCAGAGTGCCATACATCTTGCAAAGAACTTTTCATTTCACTTCAAAACAAAACATATACAACTCATGTATCATTTCATATGGCCAATGTTGGAAGATGGATAGTTGAAGCTCGAAAAGATACAAACTAGTCAGAATCCCGTAGATATGTTAACAAAAGTTTTAACCAGGGAGAAATTGAGATTTTTCTTGGTTTCAATTGGTCTTCAAGTATGATGATGAAGATGAGAAACAACCAGGTCCAAAGTGGAGTCATTGTCTAGCAAATGAAGAAATGGTGTAGCTGCTATAATCAGTCTCCAAGTGGGAGATTGTTGGGTGTGGAGCTTTATTTTCTTATCTATTCAGAGGTATTACCACATTGGACCATGGTTCATAATGTGGCAGCAACACCAACCATAATATTTGTGCTGCAAGGGGGGTCTAAGGGGGGGTGACGGGGGATCGGGCACAGTGCTCCCAAAGCTAGAAGTAGATGTAAAATTTCCTTGTAAAATGTTGTAATTTCGTAGTCAATTTGGGTTATTCATTAGGCAAAGATCTTATTGTAGAAGATGTTTAATTTAGGGTTATTTTCCCTAGAAGGAAACCCCTCGCTGTATATTATGGAATTGTGTTAAGTCTATGTAGATCTGTATTCTGAGTGAGAAAGAGAGAGGAGATTGTGTGAGAGTGAAGAGGGAATTACAACGGATCTATTGTAGGTTGTATCTCTTCATTTTGCTAGATAATATAAAAGGAAGGACTGACTATTTTTCCATGGACGTAGCTGAAATTGGGTGAACCACGCATATCTATGTCTCTTTTGTTTTATTTGTTTTTAGTATTTATATTTATGCAATATATTTTATGTGTTCCATTGCTCTGTAATATATAATTTTCTAACAAGAGGATGATTGGGTGGTATTGCTATAGGTATAAATGGTAGAATGATGAAATTACTGAATATCTAGGGACATGAGGGTGCTCTAATGGCAGATGTATTCTCAAAGGAATTAAGGCTTGATTTTTGGGTGATCAATATATATGAGTCTTGTCACAACCAAATAGAGTTCTGGGACAATATCTTGGGCTCATCCTTTATGCAAGTTGAGAATAAATTCTAGGGGGTGATTTGAATTTTTCCTTGGGACATGCTGAATCATGGGGTCACAATGCACAAATCGATTCACTTATGGATTTCTTTGAAAAAATCATGCAAAACAATAGACTCATCGATATTGATGTGGCGCAATCCCAATCTACTTGGAGAAATCACAGAATGAGCTTCGCCACGTTAGCTAGACGTCTGGATAGATTCATCAACAAAGAAACTACGATGGATAAGATTAATTCGATTAGGCAATGAGTTGGATCAAGGTGTATATCATACCACTCTTCTTTATTTATGGAAATCACTGGAATTTCTCCTAAGCCGTGTGCCCCGTTTAAATTTAATGAAACTTGGTTGAGAGACAAGGAATTCCACGGGATTGTCAAAGAAGTGTGGGAGGTATATCCATCAATGAGGATAGGTCTCCAGAAGAGCATCCGGCTTAGAATACTCTTCGCCTTAAAAATGGGATGATTGATTGGGCAAAGGAAAAGAAGCAAAAAGAATAGGAATCTCTCTACAAAATAGAAGAGGAAATAGCTAGACTAGAAGACCTTGATAGTGGTGGATTTGATTCTCCAAAATCAAAACAAATATTACATAGTTAGAGGTAGACAAAATCAAGTTATTAAAGGAGAAGGAAGAATCATGGAGACTTAAAAGTAGAGCTATATGGATGCAATCCAAAGATGACAATAATTTTTTTTTTGAGTAGTTTGCAAGAGGATGAAAGGCCATAAATACTATTTGGTCCCTTGAGGATGAGGATGGAAATTTAATGTAGAAATTCAGAAGCTTATGAAATCTTGGTATTCAACATTTTGGAAATTTGTTCAAAGCTTAGCATGAGGCATCATTGACAAAAATTATCAAGGTGGCTAGTTTATTCCCTTGGTTTGTTAATGAGGAAGAAAATGAAAACTTGTATGCAACAATATCGATGGGAGAGTTGGAGGCCTTATTGAAGTGGTTCAAGAAAGAAAAAATCCCTAGTCTAGATGGACGGACGGTAGAATTTTATCCCACTTTCTTCGTTTTGATTGGACAAAATTTGCTAAGGGTTTTCCAAGAATGAAAATTGAATGGGAGAATGTATGATGCCTTTAATGCTACATTCACTGCCTTAATGCCCAAATATTATAAGACAATTAGCTTTAATTATTTTAGGTCAATATCATTGTGTAACTGCATATATAAAATCAAACCCATAATCATTGCTAATAGAATTAAGCCTATCTTATCCCAACACATGCCCATGGAACAATTTTCATTTTTAGAAAATTGATAGATCTATGAAGTCATTGGTATTGCACAAGAAGGACTCCACTCCATAAAAGTAAAGAAATTGAAAGGCATGATTTTGAAAACTTATTTATCTAAAGTATATGATAGGATGAGCTGGTTGTACATTCATATGTTATTGACTCATATAGGCTTTCATAATCATTTTATAAATTAGATTATGTGTTGTGTAACATCTGTTTCTTATAGCATTTTGATCAATGGATCGTCTATAATTTTTTTCCATGTTGAACGTGGAATTAGGCAAGGTTTCCCATGATCTCCCCTACTATTTCTTTTGGTCATGGAAGGCTTGAGTCGATTGGTGACAGGTGAAAGGAATCATGGGAGATTTAAAGGTGTAAATATTGCTACAAATATAATCCTATCTCATTTATTCTTTGTTGATGATGTTCTCATATTTCTAAGCAGGGCTATTAGTGATACATCTGTGCTCTACAATGTTCTCAAAACTTTTTGTAAGGCTACAGGGATGGAGAAAAATCAGGAAAAGTCCACTTTATCAACATCATGCTCTTCTCAATATGAATTAAACTATGCTTCTGAAATATTTCCCTACATATAGTTGGATTTTGACGAAGGATTGAAGTACCTTGTCTTTCACCTAAAACCAAACAACTATAAAATCTCAGAATGGATGTGGCTGGTAGCTAAAACCAAAAGAAAATTAAATTTCTGGCATCATTGATGGCTTTCTAGGGATGGTAGATTGGTACTTATCAGATCCGTGTTGTTGGTCATCCCTGTATATTGGATGTCCTTATCTTGAATTCCAAAGGGAATTCTCCACAAATTCCAAGATATCTACTGTATATTTCTTTGGAAAGGGAAAAAGGAAGGTAATTGTTTTCTTAGGTTAGCTAGCAGAAAATCACCTTGCCCAAAAAATGGGGTGTGTGGGGGATGAAAAACCTATTCAGTTTTTCAAAATATATGGCTTTTAAAATGGTGTGGAAATTAATCTCCACAAATATTTGATGGAAACATGTGGTTACTCAAAAATATGTTAACCCGCTTTAGGTTGAGGATTAGATCATATTGCCTTGCTAGAATAGAACAAATATCTCCTTGATTTGGCATGCGGTTTTAAATTCCTTTGAATATATCAAAGCATGTTTGGCTTGGAGAGTGGGGACAAGGGTGCAGGTCTGCATTAGTCTGGATTCTTGGTCAACAAGTGGGAATTTCTGCATTACTCCCCTTGATCTACAACAATTCCTTGAGGAGGTCAGTTGTTGGATTATGAATCAAATTGCTGACGTAAAGAATAGTACACCTTTTGGTAAAAAATGGAAGAACGGTACAGGATCTTCAAATTCTGGAACAACAGAAACAAGAATAGAGTATATTCACAAACACCCTCTTGGAAGCACATGTGAGAATTTAGTAGAGGGAGGACAAACTGATCTAGACTCTAAGTCCCCATGTCAGATATACTCCAAAAGATGGTTATAACTTCATTTTCATAGAGAACGAACCTGATAAAAGTGTTTGGTGGTGGTGGTCCCTTTGGAAACTTAAATCCCCCCTAAGAAAAAAGTTTTTTTGTGGTTCCTATTACGTAACAATGTTCCTACAGGTGTTAGTATTCAATGTAGATCCTTTCAAGGCCCAACCTGGTGTGTTTTATGAAAGGAAAATTTAGAATCAATAAATCATTTGTTCCTTTAATGTTCTATTACAATGTAATTATGGGGTGGGATATATCATATGTTAGCAATTCATATTAGGTGGCAAGGAGAAACATTCAAAAAATATTGGGAGTTATGGTGGAATAGGGTCCATCCTGCAAAACTGAGGAGTTTACCCCTACTGGTATGTTGGGGTATTTGGTTGGGAAGGAACAAAAAACTCTTTCATGAAAAAGAACAAAATTGGACTACCACTTGTTCGGATATAGTGGCAACATATTACTTAATCCCTAAATATGAACATAATCATAAGAGCATAAGTACAAAAGTAGTCAACAAAACCATGCCCTGGGCATATTTTGATGGTTTCACACAACCAAAAGGTTGTGGTGGTGGAGTTGTGATGTATTTAAATGAAGATCATTATTTCAAACTGAAAATTGGAATAGGGAGAGGTACAAATAACTATGCATAACCAAACAACCTTAGATTTCTACTTCTTTTGTCCCCTAGAGAAAGGATGTCAGCAACTACAGATATTTGGTGATTAAAAAATTGTCATAAATTCGTTCAATCAACTGTCAAATTTTCATGTACACACACTCATAATTTTTTTTGGATGAAGTAATGATATTAAAATCCCAATTTGACTCTATCATATGTCGTCATATCTATAGGGAAAGGAACTAGATTTCTGAAAGTCTATCTAAAGAAGTTGTGCAACAACATTTTGGCACTTGGATGTTTCAGGAGAAACTGAGACAAGATTCCTTTTATTAATATCATAGGACCTTCATTGATCTACAGATACATGATGGAGGATCAATATGATCCCTCTCAGGTCATAGATGGAACACGTTTTTATTATTTTTGCTAAATCACATATTTATGGATATGTATATTTTTATTCAGTTTTGTACTCAATTACTTATATGCAGTCATAATTATGTTGAACTCTATGTTGTATGTGGCAAGATGGCCACTAGTTTTTGAGATATGCTCCTTTGCAACATCTACAACATGTAATTTTAAATATTTTATATAATAAAAATTATGGTTTTTCTTGTGGAAAAAAATGGATTTAGTTACTTGAAAATACCCACTAGCACTTGGATTTTGCACATTACAAGTTGCAACTACACTAAATCTTTGATATATTTTGGACAAAATAAACTATAAAATATATCTAGAAAATAAAAATGAAAGTAGGCCAAAAAACTAGAATAATAAGACTATTGAAATATTTTAACCATAAGAATTTTTTTAATTGTTTTAAATAAACTATAGATATGAACAAACACATTCTATTGCCTAGTATGAGTGATGTGTATTCCATCTGTAATTAACATGGAGTTGACAAGTGTTCCTTTTGGAATAAAAATAAAATAATATATAAATATAAAAAAAATTTAGGCTATAGTTAAAGAAAATGAATATACATATTTGGTTAGTTTTAAGTTAAAACATAATGAAACATCAATAATCCTACTCTCACTGTGCTTAGTTAGTGCCTTGTAACTATTACAACCTATGTGGTGAAAATATTTCTATTTATTTCAACCAAAAATTAAATATTTTGAAGTATACATAAATTAATATAGTTTTATATGACCTTTAAAAATAGATAGTATAATTAAAAGTAAAAATTGTGAAAAATATATACAATTTTTTTTTTTTAATATTTCAATAATTAAATATATTATTTGAAAATCCATCTAAACTAATTTATTTCAAGATCCATCCACTTCATGTGTGTGTGTGTGTATGTGTGAACCATAATAGAATATGTTAATGTCAAGGAGAAGATGACTATAAATAAAAAATTAACACTAAAATTAAGTAATATTGATGTATATTTGAAAATATATTAATAATTAAAAGAAATTTTAAAGTGGACAATATGGAATTAAAATATTCCAGTGTTAACTATGTATCAATTGAAACCAAAATAATAAAATAAAATTATGGTTAAAATATGGTAATTAGTTTAACTATTCTACATTATGTCATTTTTAAAATATATTTTTCTATTAATTTTATTTAAAATTTAGCAAAGATTTATTGGAATTGAAAAAATTATCCCATGTACTTTGCACAACCCAAGTGTCAAAAGAGACTTTCAATGAGTTTAAACAATCACACACACACATATATGTGTGTGTGTGAGATTGTTTAAACTCATTGAAATAGATATATATATATATATATATATATATATAAAGTTTTGTACTCCTAAAGAAATTTTGCACATCAAGAGATTTGATCATTCTCAGCACTTAAATACATCTATATTGGTTTTCTGAATCACATTATTCTATTACAACCTTTCTTTTCTTCTTTATATATTTCGCCATAAGGCGTTCCCTTTAAAATCAATTGCCCAAACTGCCTACGTGTACTGATTTGCACCCTCCGATGAAATGTTAGACGATTGGAGTTTTGTTGATCGTCAGATTAATACTTAATAGTGGAGACAGTTACAGCAAGAACTGTGTAACTCCCTTTCTCTCAGTTGAGACAGTTACGACAAAAACGATATGACTCCCTTCCTCCCTCATTCGCAGAGGCAAATCCGCAGAGGCAAATCCATAACGACAGAGTTTGGACCCATTCCATTTCTCACTAGGTTTCCCAGCGAGAGTTGCCCAGCTAGAGCTGAACAAGAAGCCTGTGCAATTTGCCAAGAAATTGCCCTTGTATCTTCTTTTTACTGTGGGGAATCTACCAATTCTAAGAGCTCTTAAGAAACTCCAAGAAGGACATCAACATGGTGTTGATGAAGCAAAATTTGCTCAATATAAATCTCAAGAAAGATCTAATGCGCTTATTCGAGACAATCTTCGTGCTTTAACAAGATGAATTCTGCACCTCCAAGACCCTGAGGCAGTACCGCCAGAAGCACAGGCATGTCTCCATGAATGCGGTGAAGAATTGCGCGCGTCAAATATTGGAAGGATTGCATTATCTTCATAATCATAACCCTGGCATAATTCATAGAGATCTGAATTGCAACAATATATTCGTGAATGGCAATAGTGGCGTTCTGAAGACCTGGGACCTGGGTTTTGCCACTATCCTGAAAACATTTTCTCTGTTTTAGTACCTCTTTTTGCGGTGCCAATTTTACCTTCCAGTCGATGTAGCTAAGTTGTATTTCTTAGTTAAATTGTAGGTATTAAACTTTCACTACTTCCCCTTTATTTGTGTGTAAAACCCTCATCATCATTCAGATTCTTAGCACACTTTGTTTGGTTACTTTCACTACTTCCCATTTATTTGTGTTTAACACAATTTAATTATGAATAACAGAAATGCAACCACGCCCTTCGTGGTTTTAATTTACTGCAATATTTAAGGAAACCATACGCCTGTTATCTCTCGACATCCACTGGCCCTGTTGCCGGAATCCTGGCTAATTTATTGTATGGATTTATAGTATGATGTGATTAGAAGTTATAATGACCTATTTTAGATGCCATTTAAAGTTTGGTTTAATGGGGTTTGTATTCTACATGTTTTAAACTGGTTTCCTCATGTGTTTATGGAAGTCTAGAATTAGTCACATCTACTGTCAGTAATACAACTTTATCATGGTTTATTTTAGATGGATTGAAGTCTTTAAGTTTATCCAATTTAGTTTCCCATTTTAATATTGTTCATATTTATGTCCACAAACATAGTAGGCCTGAGAATTTTGTAATCCAATCCTGTTTCATTTTGATGGGAGTTTTGCAAGCCTTCAAATTTCACATGGCAGTTGAGTCTAGATACAATTTTTGTGAATAATCTGGGGATGTCGGGGGAGAAGTTTCCAGATGCAACGTGGCATATAATAATCTTGTAAAACATGTTTTCCTGTCATATGACATTTCTTGACATTGTTTTCCTATTTAAATGAAATTTCCTTGACATTGTTTTCTTATTTAAATGAATTTCAAAGTTGGTAAATGTGCAGAACATTTCCTGGAGTTTCGAAACTAGTGAGTTTATTTTCCATCACAGTCCATTTGAGAGTTTTCTGCTTTATTTTTTTGCGTTTCCATCTAGAACGTATTTTCTTTTTGTAATTCAGTAACTATTCCGATCTTGTCGGCAGGAAATTGTGTGTGCAGCAAGAACATCGTCATAAGCTTTTAAAAATAAAACCAAATATCGTTTATATTACTTTAGAATTTTACGACTTAATATAAGTCACATGGTTATCTACATGTGTAAATAATGCACCTTGTAATTATTCACATCGTAGAAATAGACAGCTAAACATTATAAATCACCGTGACAACCAATGGCATCTAACAACTGACCTAATATAGCATCTTCACTCTGGAAAATGAGGATTGCAATTTCCTTTTTCTTCGGAAGTATATCTACTCGCTAAGCAGGAACAATATGATCTTTTTAGCATACTTTGTATATTGTAATAAGAAATAAAAGTGAGTTATATAGAACAATGATATAAAGGAAAACAAATTTATAAATGGTTAAAAAGTGTTGAGATAGAAATATTTTCATATTTTCTAGGGTTGCTTGATCGAGATGTGCAATTGATGTAGTCGAATGGGAGCACAGCATATACCACTCTATGTAATGTTATTCAATTATGTCAAATATAAACTATGTATGTACATGTTACTCAATTTTATTCATTAAATTTGATATACTCTATGTAATGTTATTCAATTATGTCAAATATAAACTATTTATATACATGTTACTCAATTTTATTCATTAAATTTGATATCACTTCAATCGATTGTATGTGGGTCCACATAGAGAAAGAGATAGTGCTAAACGGAGTGTAAGCAAGAATATCTCTCACAAAGGATTTGAAACAATATCTCTCACAAAGGATTTGAAACATGGCCCTGCTTGTAATGAAGTTGTAAATGTTTAATATGTATTTTATTCATTTGAAAATTTGTTAGATATGGTTGCTATATAATATTTTTTTTGCAATTATATGATTGGTAACTATAAGATGAGAAACCAAAAACTAAAACTATGGTTGTCAACAATAGTAAACTATAGTTAAATTATATTATTGGAAAGTAATCTTTAACCTTGAAGACATGGTTAAACAATAGATATATCAAAGGATGAAGAATATTTCATAAGATCTCATCTTCAAAAGCTAGGAAAGAAGATAATCATCATTGATCTAAAATGCACTAACTAATGAAAAAGGTAACCCATCCTGTTTGAGCCTAAGGGAGTTCTCCAAAAAATTAGGGAAGTCCAAACAAAATTTATGTGGAGAGGGGTAGAGAAAAATGAAAATGGGCGTTGGTGGCATGGAACACGATCTGTGAACCAAAAGACGCAAGCGTCCTAGGGCTCCAAGATCGAGAGGTGCATACTCATACAATAGAAATTCTGATCTACACTCATTCACTACCAAAGTAGTTCAAGTATCTTGAAAGCAAGAAGTCATTATCATATTTGGATCTATGAGGAAAGTTACCTACACAACTTCGATCATATCTACACAAAAAATATAGGTATCAAAGGATGAAGGATATCTTCATAACATCTCATCTTCAAAAGCTAGGAAATAAGATAATCATCATTGATCTAAAATGCACTAACTAATGAAAAAGGTAGCAAATATCCATGGGGATAAGAAAGTTGCCTCACTCGACAACTTGTAGTTGATATGCAAGATAGAAGAAGACAAGTTGAGGTAAAGAATGTTAAAGGTTAAAGGACTCAAACATTTCTAGGAAAGAAAGGGAAGTTTGGAATTCTATAAATTAGACAACTCAAACCTAGGGCACTGGAATTATATAAATTAGACAAATTAAACTTAATGCCTAGCCATTTAATCTATCAATTTTTACCAAGAAAAGAAAACCTTCATTTTGTTCATTTTGTAGATGTTTCATGCTCTATCAATTTTTACCAAGAAAAAAAAAACTTAATTTTATTCAATTCTTACGAAGAAATTTTTTTTTTAATTTATTCAATTCAAAGTAAGGAACAAAATTACATTTTGTAGATGTTTCATGCTCTATCAATTTTTACCAAGAAAAAAAAAACTTAATTTTATTCAATTCTTACGAAGAAAAAAAAATCTTAATTTATTCAATTAGAAGTAAGGAACAAAATTACATTTTGTAGATGGTTGAAACCCTTAGACTTATGTGCAAAAGTAAAGAAAACTAATTTACCTAAAATATGTGAAAGTTAGGTATCATAAAGATCTCATAACTTGTCATTTTTGTCTTTGTTTTGTGTGGAACAAAATTACATTTTGTAGATGTTTCATGCTCTATCAATTTTTACCAAGAAAAAAAAAACTTAATTTTAAAAGTAAAGAAAACTTAAATTTACCTAAAATATGTGAAAGTTAGGTATCATAAAGATCTCATAACTTGTCATTTTTGTCTTTGTTTTGTGTGGAACAAAATTAAATTTTGTGGATGTTTCATGCTCTATCAATTTTTACCAAGAAAAAAAAAAACTTAATTTTATTCAATTCTTACGAAGAAAAAAAAATCTTCATTTATTCAATTCGAAGCAAGGAAAAAAAGTACATTTTGTAGATGCTTGAAACATTCAGTGATATAAGCCTTAGACTTATGTGCAAAAGTAAAGAAAACTGAAATTTATCTAAAATATGTGAAAGTTAGGTATCATAAAGATCTCATAACTTGTCATTTTTGTCTTTGTTTTGTGTGGTTTCTCTTAATACCCATAATACCCTTTTCATTATGTTATTCATTTTCATGTTGCTATTATGTCATTCATTTTCATGTTGCTTTAATGTTGGGGCCATTGCTAGCCAATCGTATACTTTTGGCTTTTCGCATTTAGCTTTTCACATTTAGTGAACATCTGTTTAAAAAAAACAAGGGACAATAGACAATAGAAACAAGGGACAATAGACAATAGATCACATAAAGACATTTAGAAGCAAAAATTAAGTATAAGAGTATTCTAATTAATTACCATATTAACTAAGAGAGTCATAGTAGCGATCACACAAAGATATTTAGAAGCAAAAATTAAATATAAGAGTATTCTAATTAATTACCATATTAACTAAGGGATATTTAGAAGCAAAAATTAAATATAAGAGTATTCTAATTAATTACCATATTAACTAAGACAGTCCCTGTCCTAAACACAAGTCACACTCTTGAAACAAACTATTTTTTCATTCTTAACAATATTGGCACACACACAAATTTGATAGCCCATACTTTCGCATATCTAAGTATTTGGAAATAAGAGCTCACTTGAACCCGAAAGAATTACTTCACTTGATCCTTTATAAATTGCTAACAAAGTTTATAAATTGCTAACACTCCAATAACAACTTTATGAACATTTTAGAAGATGCACAAAAATTTGATAAGTATTTGGAAATAAGAGCTCACTTGAACCCGAAAGAATAACTTCACTTGATCCTTTATAAATTGCTAACACTCCAATAACAACTTTATGAACATTTTAGAAGATGCACAAAAATTTGATAGCCCATACTTTCGCATATCTAAGTATTTGGAAATAAGAGCTCACTTGAACCCGAAAGAATAACTTCACTTGATCCTTTATAAATTGCTAACAAAGTTTATAAATTGCTAACACTCCAATAACAACTTTATGAACATTTTAGAAGATGCACCTACCTCTTAAACTCCCCCTGCAATTTAAGGTTTCAATGTTATGTGTAATGAATTATTTTTACGACCGAGAATTTTTAAGTTACATAGAATCAAAAGAGATTTGGTTTCAGTGATGAGGAAACCTCACTTTTAATAGCAATTTGTATATTACAAGAAGATACGCTTTCACAAGTGTAGTTTCCACCTTGTAAGTATTCGGATTTGGCCTCAATGTATTAAGAGAAATCATATAATAATATTTTAATAGATCTTTTTAAGTGATGATGACAAATATTATAAGAGGGTGAACATTAAATTTAGTAAACTTCCATTACTTCATGATCCGTTACTTCATGATATGCGAGGTAGAGAAGGATGTGATCACCAGAGCAATTAGGCGGAAGGTTCCAAGTGGAAAGACAGCTGCCATTGATGAGGGAAGCATCCCAATTATTAATCGGCCACAAGTTGAGTGTTGACATCCCATTCTAGGTTACCCAATGTCATCGTCAACTGGGTTAAACAATATATCTCAAAAATCACTTTAATTTTTTTTTTTACATTAATTGTTATTATTATTATTTTGTTTTAAACACATTGACTATAAAAGGACTAATTAGCATTATTTTTTTAATAAAATAAATTTTAAAAATCATGTAAAGAGCAGTTTAAAAATAAAATTCTAAGAGATTAAACACTTACCACAAAGGATGTTAAAATAAATTTTTTCTTATTTTTCTTCAAATTTGCATTGCATTGTTTGTTCTTTTGGAATATTCATTTGTTGTTTCTTCTTCATTTTCTAAATTAAATTGTAATAAATTATAATGCATATTGTTATTTATTATTTTTTCTTCTCAATTTTTATCATTATTTTTTGAATATTTAAAACAATGTATATTAAATTGTTGGAATTTATAGTGCACATTAAACACTTACCACAAAGGATGTTAAAATATTTTTTTTCTTATTTTTCTTCAAATTTGCATTGCATTGTTTGTTCTTTTGGAATATTCATTTGTTGTTTCTTCTTCATTTTCTAAATTAAATTGTAATAAATTATAATGCATATTGTTATTTATTATTTTTTCTTCTCAATTTTTATTATTATTTTTTGAATATTTAAAACAATGTATATTAAATTGTTGGAATTTATAGTGCATATTGTTTCTTCGTTGTTCTTCTTCATTCAGGTCTAAGAATTTTCTAAATTAATTTGTAATAAATTATAATGCACATTGTTATTGATTATTTTTTCTTCTCAATTTTTTTATTATTTTTTTCTTGAATATTTAAAAGAATTTTATATTAAATTGTAGGAATTTATAGTGCACATTCTTTCTCATTCTCGCTAAGAAATTTCTATTTCTATGTTAAATTTCTATTTCTATGTTAGATCGTAAGAAATCATATAAATCATATAGTATATTAGGAATTTTGACCCTTTGGTATCTGTATTGCAATTTTATTAATGCTTTTAATATGGATTTGATTTTTAAATTATATATTTTTGTTTATTTTGTCAATTCTTTTAACTTTAGGAGTAATAAAATAATTAGAATATTTTTTTTCTAAGTAAATCTATTCTATTATTCACATTAAAGGAGTACATTTACAACATAACGAGCAGAAAGAACCAGCTGCCCAGAAGGAATGGCTGCATGGAACAGAGAAGTGTTCAGAAACTGAGAGGATGAACCAGTCCAAATTGCAATCCCGCGTAGGGGAGCCAAAGGAGTCCAATTTGCATTCTCGCGCAGGGGAGCCAGAGGAGTCAAAAATAGCTTTACAAAAATAGTCACCCAGGATCTTGACACAACAGCATAGATAAAAAATTCCAGAATTGACAAAAT
Organism: Pinus taeda; assembly: GCA_000404065.3. Taxonomy (NCBI): domain Eukaryota; kingdom Viridiplantae; phylum Streptophyta; class Pinopsida; order Pinales; family Pinaceae; genus Pinus; species Pinus taeda. The sequence goes on from APFE031693659.1 coordinate 145,445, forward strand.
GCCCTCACTATTGGGCCGCATAACCTGAAAGGAAGCTGCATTGCTTGGATTAGGCTTCAGGAACCTCCTCCACAATCCTGCACCACCCAAAGTCAGTGAAGTCCTGAGCTTGGACCTCCTCATTCACAGTCGAACTCGGGGGTACAGGCTCCATCTTTGCGTCATTGTCATTTCTGGTCGGCGTCTCCATAGCTCTCGAAGAACCTGCAATTGGTGTCGTTGCTATACCCTGGTCCTCCCATTGAACGTTGGATTCGCCCTCATCTTGGGCCTCCTCAATGAAAAGCACAGAAACATGGGCACTGATTCGAGGACGGTTCAATGAACTGTTGAATGTGAAAATTGCTGAGCCGAAGGAGGGCGAGGACGAGGACCCTGGAGAGCTGGGATCCAGAAATTGGCTGGGCCTTAGAATGCTCTCTCTTTCGTTGCGAGGGCTATGGCACTGACGAGAAGTACCATCACTGGAAGAGGGGCGGGAGGGCGCACCTCGGGAGGTGCCTCTGCGGCTGAGCATTCTCTGTCGAAGCCAAGGCATGACTGCAGGACAGAAAAAAGCCCCTTTGCAAAATGCAGAACTGGTGCTCGAAACAGCCGCGAGAGTCGGGGAATTAGACCAAACACACAGACCAACAGACGGGCTAAGACCATACATACAGACACATGGACGAGTGCCCAAAACAGCCGCGAGAGTCGGGGAAATGGCTGGAGGCTTCGAGCCAGAGCCCAACCCATACAACACCAGAAACAACAGAGTAAACCCATGGCAGAAACTGAATATTATGCACCCTCCTCTGCCTCGAGACGCTCTCGCCATTACTGTGGCGTCATGGGAGCCGAGGACCAAAGCCAAACATCGCGTGCGGAGGTGAATGGAGCATTAATTCTCCCCTGTTGCGTTCCTTTAAACCATTGCATGCACAGCTGGTTATGTCCCTCACTCCACATGGAGTCAGCTCCTCTACACATGGCTGGCAGGTGGCATCTGTTCACCGCCCACTCCAATCCCATCACCTTGAATGCAACCTCAAACACCCGCATCCGGGGATATTTCTTTTAACTTTAAGAGTAATAAAATAATTAGCTTATTTTTATACCATTGTAAAAGGAATTTTTTATAGTCCAATAACTTGTTTTATTATTAATGAAAGAATAATTCTAATAATTTTTAGTTTTTTTCTTTTGTTTTTTGGTTGCAAATAATCTTAGTAGGGTGTTTTTAGTGTGTAAGATCTATTTCTTATATCTAAATATTTAAAGAATATATTTTTGTAATTATGTATTACAATTAAGGGGGGTTAGGTGTTTTTCAATATGGAGAGAAGTTGTCAAGAAAACATAATGTTACATAAAATGTTCAACATAAGATTATATTGAAAAATTAAGAACATGTAGATCTCATCTATCTTCTTTTTTTTCCTTTGTATCTAAAGGAATTGGAAATTGGACCAATCTCATACTCATGCCACATGGGATCGATTCCAACCACTACTACTATAACCTCCCACTACTATAACCTCTTGGCTAGACGCTTAGATATGACCATTCTACATATATATGTGAATTGGGGTGATGTGAACCAAAAACCTCTTCACATATAATACTTCATTTACTTACACAACCATCATTAGTTGAGTTGTCCCAAGGCTACAAATCTACTCCATCGTTAACAACATAAGATTAAATTGTATATAATAAATATATATATATATATAATATATATATATAATATATATATAATATATATATATATATCTATATATATATATATATATGAATGAAAACATTTAAAAGAAGATATTTACTAATTAAAATATTTGATTCCTCTCATGCAGTCACCCCTTTAAACATTTGCATGCCCTTCTCTCCTATCACCTAGGTCTACTCCAAGAAAGGATAGGCCAAGTCCTACTTCTGGGTGTCATGTACATGTAATTCACAATTTTCACCTACAAAGTAATATTTCTTTTTGTTATTTCTATTCAATAATTTACAAATTTCCGTTTCCAAAGTAATATTTTTTTGTTATTATTATTCAGGACTTCTGTGGCTATTCTCTCATTTTAACACACAGTTTCTCTCCTCACTAGATCTCATTTTTTTAGTTGCATATTACGGTACTAGACCTTTTTATTTCCTCTCATACAACATTCATGCATGTAGGTAAAATCCCAATCAGGTCTACGTCAGTTTTAACCTCAACATATAATTCTTTGACATTTGCAACCATCTTACATTTGGGCGCCATATACATGTAATTTAAAATTTTCATCTCCAAAGTAATATTTCTTTTTGTTATTTCTATTCAATAATTTACAAATTCCATTTCCAAAGTAATCTTTTTTTGTTATTATTATTATTCAACACTTATATTCTCTCATTTTAACACACAGTTGATCCCCTCACTAGATCTCACTTTTGTAGTTGCATATCACCCTACTAGACCTCTATTTCCTCTCATACAATATTCATGTATGTAGGTAAAATCCCAATCAGGCTTCTCTATGTTAGTTTTAGCCTCAACATATAATGCTTTGACATTTGCAACCATCATCGTTTGAAAACATTTGTCAGTTTTAGCCTCAACATATAATGCTTTGACATTTGCAACCATCATCGTTTGAAACCATTTGTCAGTGAAAAATGAGATAGAAATAAATACATTTTATAATATATGATAACACATAAACAATTAAAAATACATGACACCATATTTTACCCTCGAATCTCTTAGGAGAAAATTGAATAATATATCTACTATTTCTCATGGTTTAAAACTGGCCAAACCAGCCAAAGTGAGCCCTCCACTCAATTCACGAATATTACAATAGAGAATCGTCAAGCTTTTAACAACTTCATCACATATAATCCACGGGCTCTAAGACCATGGGCCACAAAAGTGATGTGCCCACATTTATGATTTCCTTTTAAATTTATTATTACCTAGTATACAATCAAATGATGTAATCATGAGTCAAAAACATAATAAATTACTCCATAATGGCTTAGCTCATCATTTTTAATACTAATAAAAATCTTCGTTATATCCCTTATAACTTTGTAAAAATCTTCTTTCCCTTATAACTTTGTAAAAATCTTCTTTTAGTAAGAAGTCAACGAAAACTTCATATGGATGATCCAATTAAATACTTTATTTTCAATATTTATCCAGTTTCTAGAATTTCTTATAACATACTATAGCCTTACGGCGTTTCCATTGCAACATGTGGTGCAATTGCTAGTTTAAAATATATGTCAATATTTTCTAACCAAGTATATTGAAATTTTTATTTATCATCCATATTGATTTTTCTATATTTAGAAGTGAATGAATTACACATCTCCTTTGTATTAAAGAGCTTTTTATTTTTATTTCTTATGAGTTAGTTATTAATTTTAGATATTAAAATATTTTATTATGGAAAAAATAAAAGTAATGTTGTATCGCAATTCCTTCTCTCTATATATACATATATGTGAAGTTATATATATATATATAATAATATATATATATATATATATATATATATATATATTAATATAAATATATATATATATATATATATATAATATATATATTCCGGCTATGTTTCACAGTCATTGAGTGGTGTTACTACATCCAAGGGTAATAATTTAGGAAAAACCACTCGAAGGGATCCACTCATTGGCTTATCTGACTAGGCCTAACCTTAAGGGCGTCAAGGAGATTTGACCCTGTGACCTACCAATTGGCAATTAACTAAGCAACATGAACTCAGCTAATTGAACTACCCTTGGGGCTAGATGTTCAGAGAGTTTATTTAAGTCCCACGTTGACATAATTCTAAAAATGATAAGAATTATATATCTTCCTCACACTCAAAATATAAAATATAATTCTTTTCCTAGTTTTAATTACAAGATGGTAGAGGATGCAAAAGAAAATCCTATGGAAAAAGTTGTTTAGAAGATATCTATGCTCAAGTTCGACTTATAATTCTCACTAATATGCTTATTCCACATAAAAATTTTCATGATAGGAATGATTGATTGACTTAAATTCAAGTTTTCCATGTGTGAGAAGAGTCATATGTTGGAATTTAGGTATTTAGTCCAACCGATAACCATCTGAATATAGGAAGGCAATATGAAGTTCTTGAAGCAGTAACACAAGTTGAAGAGATGTTCATAGCACCCGTAAGCCTAAATTTGTAGGTTGTGAATTCAATAAGCAGACAATAGAAGTATAGAAGACACACTGTTAGTGTTCCACAAGGGTTTACCAATCTTGCCATGGGATTACCTCGACATATTAAAGACTTGGATTTGATGATTTTCATGTTAAAAAAAGGTGGAAAAGGATCAAATTATGATTAGACTATGAGAAAAGATATTGCATTTCATGCATTATATTATAATATTGATAATGATCTATAATACCATGGATTTCAAGCTAAATTTACAAAAGAATATTTTGATGGATGTGTATATGCAATGAATCCATGTGATCGATATTAAATAAATATTTATGTTAGACTCAATGTTGATTAAAATCCTTTCTTAAAGGTCACAGAACAAATATTTCAATCTAATCCTATGATTGATTATGAAGAACTTCTTAATTTTGTTGAGCATCACATCACCTGAAATGAAAGATCTTTCCTCCTAAATAAAGTAGGAAGATTGATATGTCAATATAAGGCACCACGTGATCTATGTAATGGGTCAAAACATTATGTTGATGAGAATTCAGAAAATAAGTATGAACCAAGATGAAATTATTATAATATTGAATACACGCAATCGGGAAAATTTTATGAGTGTCACATCACTTGCAACAAATGACCTTTCCTCCGAAAGAAAGTAGGAAGATTGGTATGTCAATATAAGACACCACGTGATCTATGTGATGGATAAAAACATAATGTTGATGAGAATGGAGAGAAGAAGTATGCACCAAGATCAAATGATGATAATATTGAATACATGCAATTGTGAAAAATTGATGATGTGGAGGGATAATGTAGATTGGTAACCTATTCTTTTAACATGCGTCATGATTAATTACATAGAAAAAATGTTGTAAAATCTTAAAAAGAACAAAAAACATTCCATCATATGTTTATGTTTGTCTCCAATATTCAAAATCCAATTGAACCAGTAGCTCATGTATACAACATTTTGTTGTGTGAAATCAATGTTAACGAGGATATAGCTGCACAAAAGACATGTCATTTTCTTCTAGAGCTCCATGTTTTTGAATGTAACCAATGATATGTGGTTCTGAATGTTGGTATAAAGGTTTTCAAACAAGTATTGTTTGATACACACAATGCTGACAATGATAATTTCCCTATTGATGCATATAAGAAGTAACTTGTTGATATTGAGCACCTCGCATTAATAGATATCACATAATCATAGTCAAATGAAAAATGTCAACATGGGGATAAATAATTACCATGGAAGAATGAAACTATTGCACATGTTTTCCCTCTATTTAGCTCAATTCCCGATAGAGAAGATGACAAGTTTGTTGAATTTCATTACTTTGAGTTTGTATTGTACAAGACCTATCATGATTTTCACAGAGATATAGATCAAACAACTAATGAGATAGTGCATAATTGGGAAAACTTTCACTACTAACCAGGACATGCAAATTGCAATCCATTTCATCTAATTGATCTAATTGAATTTGACAAAAAAGAAGTTCAAAATCTACTTGCAAATTCTAGGGATAGTGAGTGAGAGATCCTTTGTGGATTGTATAGCAATAAATATATAAATTATAATGAGTTTGAGATACTAAGACATAGAGATCATTATCATGTGGGAAAAAAATGTTAATCAAGCACTTCCAAATGTGATATTCATTTCATATACAAAAAAAGGTTAAATTCTCTTCACCCTAACCAGCATGGAAAGTCTAACTCCTTTAAAAGTCTTGGTGTTGAGGAGAGAAAAGCATTTGATATTATCCTTGGCCATTATAGATCAAGGGTTGATCCATTGCGCATGAAAATCCAAGGAACTATAGGTATAATAAAGTCTTATTTGATTGGGCCTATTAATAATGCACTTGAAATTGAGTCATTTCCTAAGAAAAATCTATTACTTCTTTTAGCTCCTATAGGGGTTGCAAATTTCAAAATATCTGTAACAATGATTCATTCCACATTTTAACTTATAATTAAATATATCACACCTCAACAAAGATCACATTTAATTACATTATAGGAAACAATAAGGCATGTGTATTATAACATGATAGATGAAATGAGTTTCATTATAATGAATATATTAAGAAAATTTGATTCAAGACTTGGACATGCTTTCCCAGAAAATGGTAAAATTCCTTTTAGTGGGAAGTTTTTTAGTGGCTACAAACACCCTCCAAAATTTTGGCCTAAACTAATTTCAGAGCCTCCCCTAAAGAGTTTCACTTCTTGACTGCACATACTCAGGTTCACTCTGTGAGCTTGTGTGAGCCTTTACATTTTCCTTTCTTATTTATTGCACTCAAGTCCTTGCATGTTGATGTCTAATTCATGCTTGTGACTGTGTTCTGGTTATGCTCAAAGTCTTTGCTTCACATGTGTTTGTTGTTTTCACCATGAAAGAATTTGTTGCACTCACACACGGAGCCACATTCACTGTCACGCAAGCATCATCTCGATCATGAGCGATCAATCATGAGTGTCGCACTTGTAGCTTGCACTATCGGTCAGTCATGTTGAACATGTGTGTCTGGATGGTTTGGTCGTTTCGTTGTCGAGTCATATGAGTGTGTGTTCGTATAATCACCTACGCATATTTTGATTGTTCACACACTTAGTCATTTTTACTGAAGTTCTGACAACCACACTCCTCACTGACAGCCAGACCAACACCCTACTTTTGGCTCGATTGACTGTCAACTAGAACAACTTAGAAGCACCAAGCTAGTCCTTTCAATTTGTGCTACCCGCAAGCAACCCAATGAATTCTCGTGTTGGCCATCCGGACAGTCGACTGACTATTCATCTCAGAAATTGCACAGTACTCATGAGAAGGCCTTCCGCTGCCCATCAGTTAGCTCAGTTGAGAAATTATGCAGAGATGATCAGCAAGCCAGCCTCTCAACCTCAATGTAGTTTTTCACAACCAGTAGCTCATAGTAGCAGACTACTTGTTTTCTCCAGGAATTACGTAGTTTCTGCTACCAGTGATTGAGTAGCCAATTGGAATTTCCCTCACAAAATTGCACAGTTTTGGCTACTAGTGACTCCAGCAGACAACTGGCAGTTCCCTCTGGGAATTGCACAATTTTGGCTGCCAGTGACAGAGAAGCCAACTGGCAGTTCCCTCTGGTAATTCTATAGATCTGGTTACTAGTCTCCCGGGAAGTTCCCCAGAAAAACTATGGAATCGCTGCCTGTTGACCCTTCATGCGGCCCGACCCGTTCCTCTGGAAAATTGTGCAAAACGGGTTTTCTAGCCCCTGTTGACTATTGATTCTGGAAAATGTGTAGAGCATGCTTGCCTTGCCCTCTTGTAGCCCAGACTATCCCTCCCAAAATTTGTACGGTTTTGCCTCCCAGCCAAACCAGAGCTTGTAAAAAGACACTGTCGACTCGAATTGTATGTCTCCATCTCTCAATGACTCTTGCACAATTTTCATCAGTAGTTGTCCAGAGCCATCATACCGCATCACATCCTTGCTGCCTGTATTGGTCACCTACATCTGAATGATCATGTGTCATGGTAGACTAGGAGGTTTTGTATTTGATGTCGTCTCGTCATGAGTGACTGTAGGTATAGGTACACCAACAAACGTGTCAAGACGACGAACGAGATGAATGAAGGGAGCACATGTAGATGGACAGTTTCACCAATGGATGAACGAACGAAGCATACAAAGCGGACAAAAGTGACAAACATGAACCTTTGCGAACAAGTGAGCCTGTCAAGCCTTTCAGCATGAAAGCAAGGAACAACATGCTAAAACTTCATCAAGCGAACCAAGGACCATTGAAGACTCTACTCACTTCGCCATGCGAAGGTGAAGCTATGATACACCATGAAGACATCCATCACTCAACAACATTGTAGCTCGACATGCACTCTAGCAATAGCATGAATGTACTAGCATTGTCATGTCAAGTCATGTCGAGTCAGGTCATGAGTCGTGTTGCCCACATCTCCAATGTGGGCTTGTTGTCAATCAATGTGATGTAACGTGGAAGTCCAAGAGACCCACTTGTTGAACATAGAGTCATGTAAGTCAAAATTTCATGGAAGTTAAATGGTCATGAGGGTAGTCAAACAACCATAAGGGTCAGTTTCATCCTTGGCTATAAATACCCCCCTCATTTGTACATGAAAGGACTTTTCACCTCAGCTCCTCCCACATAGCTAAGAGAGTTTGTAATCTTTTCTTTGAGGAGTAAGTAGTGGCTCCAATGCCCTATTGATGGAGTTAGTGATGTATGGTGTAATGATGTGTCCTGGAACTTTTGCTTAATTCAAAATCCTGTCAACAAGCCAACACGTTTACACACACGTATTTGATTTGTTGTAAGACTAATCTTTAACACTTGTAATGCATGTTTCTTTAACTTGTGTTCTACATCCAAACTGATTCATTTGTTGTAATGCATAATCTATTAATGGAAATGTGTTGTATCTGCTGCTAATGCTCTCCTGTCTATGTTGACTGCTCCGCTAGACATCAAACAAACCTTTGACATGAACCTTGCTATAACAATTGTTTCGCTCATTCAGACTTATATGTGAGTGTTGTATGTGTTATCTTACCTTGTATGTTGTGACTTCCACATCCGAGTGGACTTCTCCATCGAAAGTTGTGTATGTCCTTTGTGTTATATGTTCCTAGTCAAGTTGGGACTGATCCATTTCAACCTCGAACTCACCTTCACCCTCTTCCCCTCACAGTGAAAGAACCATTGACTTAAGTACACTTACTCTCACCAAGCACGTGAAGCTCACTTCTCGAAGAAAAAGTGGACCACTCTCTTGTGCTAACAAGCATGAGTTGAGGCAAATCCTTAAGACAATGGCAACCCAGCCATCATACCGGATGGGACTCCCACACCAAATGGTGTGAGGTCTAGTTGAGACATCATACCTGGGTGATCCCCTAAATGTTGGCGGGTCCAGCACCGTCAACATTTCTGGCACTAGAAGGAGGGTATCTAGTTTTACATGGTTGAAATTCCCCTCACAGTCACTCATCAACCATTTGGTCAAGGTAGTAAATCACACTCCCTCCCTCACGACTCAGTAGCTGGGTTACTCCTCACCTCCCAGAATTTAACACAAGATTTCATATCAACACCTTCGCTCCATCCATCCCATCACTCGCCAATTCATGAAAGTAGTCGGACTATCCCAGGCATATAGTATCTTACACACGCATCCAAGAAGCCAAAATATACTCCCACAGGGGTTGTTGTATCATCAGTGGAAGAGGCAGTCCTTGCTAGTCTTGAAGGTTTGGAAGAATCTATTGAAGAGGAAGAGGAACCTCCAATCTTCTTTGAAAATGAACTAGTCACTCTTGTGGTCTTAGGATCAAACTCCGGTATAGGAGGCAGAGGGGAAGGAAGTAGAGGAGGTGGAGGCAGAGATGAATCGATAGACTCAGATCTGGAACCATCAGATTCCGAAGGAGAGGAGGAAGAAAAAGAGGATGAAGAGGATGAAGAGATGGCTGACCCAAATCTTGAATGGATGACTCAGGGACCATTGGCTCTCCTAGTTGTTCTACACAGGATGCCGAAGTAAGCAGAGAGAATGAACATCAAGTTCAAACCTCACAACATAGTGAAGGCATAAGTCCACTTAGATAACTTCTACCTACGGCTGTAGACCGTTGAGGTATGTTATGATGACGTACCATGTAGATTTTTTCCATGTACGTTGGACAACCATGTAGTCGCTTGTTATCACAGCCTTCCACCCAACTCCTTATGGAATTGGGGTTCTTTCAAACATATGTTCCTTGAAAAGTTTTCTTATGATAAGACCCCATACATGCTACTTAAAGGATTGGGAAGCCTTAGGATGGAGGGAAAAGAGAAAGTGAAAGATTTCAATCAGAGCTTTATTCATATTTTGAACAAGTTTGCAGCCGACACTAAACCTCATGACTCCATCATTGTCGACTATTACACGTCTACACTGCCAACCACCATTGCACAGTTCGCCAAGCGAGATGTTAAGCCAACACTTTTAGAAAGTTGTGAAGAGGTTATTTTTGTTGAGAAAGACTTGCGCGCCATCCGAGTAATGAAGGATGACAAATCAACGAAAGAGTCCAAAGATGTGGGAAGATAGCCCCAAGCAATGGTGAGAAAGGGCAGAGACAAGGAAGCAACTGATATTGAGACCCTCACTCACCTTGTCAAGAAATTGACCATCGAAGTGTCCGAACTCAAGAAATGGAAGACAAACACATTCACAAGTAGTCATCCACCCAGACAGAGATAGGAAAGCAGTTCATCAACCGACTCATCAAGAAAAAACTTTTTTGATTCCAAATTTGCATAGATTCCTATGTTCCAACTCGATTAATGTGTTGATCCTAAGTTTTGTTCCTTCCATGAATAATTTCACCCCAAGAACTCTTGTTCAGATTGGAAGCGAGTTTTTACCTCTATATGTACTCATACACTTGAGGTGGATGGTGACATATAGGAGCAACTAGAAGACACTGAGGATAATGAAGAGGTTGCACCTGATGAAGCACCAAGTTCTGGGCATGTGGTGAATGCATACTAGTGATCGCAAGTAGTCTTGAAGACGAACACTGAGAAGCAGCCCCAAAAGAAAAATGATTGTTACCATCTTAGGAGTAAAGGGGCTCCACCTACACGTGAGGAGATCCAAGAGAAGGTGAGACAAATGATAAAGAAGGATAACTCACCGACTACGTCAAAGAAACAAACACAAAGAAAGTTTGGGAAGAAAAAAGCGGATAAGAGTATGTCCATGGGAAGCAAGTTGCAGAACACTTCACTAGACAGCACGAACATCTGTTCCACCTCAGACACCTCGGTGAGTCTACCACATCTAGATTACAACATAGTCGATGACATGAAGAAAACTAGAGTGAACATTAGTTTTTTCGAGCTAGCCAAAGTCCAAAGTTAGCAAGATATCCTTCTGCATGCATTGGGATAAAGAGAAATAGACAACATGGCCACCACTGGGAAGGGAGTAAGCACACCCCTCGGATCACTATCCACTGTGCTCAATACACTCCGGATGGAAGAAGAAAATTCAAGTTTCGCTCCATTCCTTCTTTCATTTGAGTTTTCAACTACGATGTCTACAAATACTTGATTTATTTTGGTGTGGCAACCAATGTCATGCCGCTCTCCATTGCTAAGAAGATTAATGCACGATGGAGTAAAACATCCACCATAATCATCCAACTCGATAGAACATCAGTACCAACCATTGGTGAACTACGAGACATGATCATCCGACTATCCCATGATAGCCGAGTCCACCAATGCATCAACATAGTTGTTGTGGACATACCAGAAGCATATGGCATGCTACTCAACAGATACTGGTCCATCAAGCTAGATGGATATTTTACTACAAACTGGTAGATGCAACCAAATGCGATTGTTATTGGAGAGGTATATGAAACACAATGTCACTCCCCTTAATGGCAAGAAAGAACCATTGGCCTTTGCAGAACTCATGTTTGGCAACTGCTTCCTGGAAAATACATTGGAGCGTTATCTTACACGACCAACCTTAACCTCATCAAACAAGTAGTTGGGACTCCTTCCTCGCCCAACTGATGATAATGAAACTTGTATAGTTTGTTTTTATGAAAGTAGTAGTAGTAAGGACAATGGTAGTAGCAGTAGTACCAGCATGCCAGATAGTCCATGTACAAACAAGCTGTTGGCCATGAGTCTTGATAAATCAGTAATACTTGATGGCTCAAGGACCGAGTGTATTTTAGTCATCCAAAACAATGAACCATGCATGATTTCAAGTTTTTTAAAGTCTAAAGTCACAAACTATGATGTTCAACCTAGGAATCCACCATGATTTGAAGATGGCCAATCTTGGTACAAGTTACACAACACAGCATATGAGTCTTCATAAATCAGTAATACATGATGGCTCAAGGACCGAGTGTATTTTAGTCATCCAAAACAATGAACCATGTGTGATTTCAAGTTTTTTTAAGTCCAAAGTCACAAACTATGATGTTGAATCACTCGTTTTGAACGCAAAAAGGACCAACACCATGAACAAACAGAGCAACTTGGGAACCCACCCTGATTTGAAGATGGCCAATCTCGGTACAAGTTACACACTGCAACATACAAGTCTTGATAAATTAGTAATACATGATGGCTCAAGGACCGAATGTATTTTAGTGATCCAAAATAATGAACCATGCATGATTTCAAGTTTTTTCAAGTCCAAAGTCACAAACTATGATGTTGAACCACTCGTGCTAAATGCACGAAGGACCAACACCATGAACGAATAGAGAAACCTGGGAACTCACCATGACTCGAAGATGGCCAATCTCGTTACAAGTTACACACCGCAACAACAACCAATTGTTTACCACTTGATTGAACAATACCGAGATGGTCTACATGAGTAGATGATGAGCTGAGCACCCATTGCATGTGAGAAATCCAATATGAGATTCGAGGTAAAGGAGGGTACAAGCCATTGCAGCAAAGAACATGTAACACATACATGTTGTTTGTCCTCCTATTTCCAAAAATATTGACTAACATTTGAAGTGTTTGGATTACTTGCAAATATCGTCATCATACTTGGTTTTCTAATTTAAATCCTACACTTAAGAAATATGTGAAGATCCGCTTACGAATTGACTTAAGAAACTTAAACCCTTCCTGAAATAAAAACAACTACCTCGTGCCATCATCTAAGCCCATGTTGAAAACAATACCTGAAATAGTGGTGTTTCCTTCACTTGTAGGTCTTCTAGAATGCCACCGGGTTCCGGTAGCGGAGCCTCGTGGACCAGCACTGTTCCACGAGAAAATTGGCTCACACACATATCATATGCAATCACTTGATGGGAGGATTGATAATCTTCCTTTCAACAGCTAAGTCTTCAAACACTAGTTTCAGTAGGCTGGGCCGCACCCATGCCATGTACATAGTCTACTTGCTACTTGTTGTTTCATTTGGTTTGTTTTGCTTATTATCTTTTCTTTCGCCTTGTTTGATTCTACTTACTATTTTTTGTTCACGTTCATTTTGTTTGTCTAATATATTACTATTTTTGTTTCCAGAAATAAGTGCTGCCAACTACTACATTTTGGCTTTTGAATAGAGTATGTGGTTGAAATTTGAAGAGACTTGTGACATTGCAGCTCTTGGCCCATCTTGTGTCCATTTTCTCTGTGCTTGGTTACAAATTTTAGCCGATGAAGTCTTGAAGGAAAATATGAACCGTCTGTGAGGGAAGATTTGGTCTAACCATGAACCTATGTCCACACTGGGAAGCCCCATGCTTGTACTCATTTTTCTACTCTGTGTGTTTAAGCTAATCCAAGTAGTAGAAATGGAGAAGGGGAAAAATATAAACGAGCAAACCTATGTCAGAGGTCTTACATGCTTCTCTAAAGGAATGACATCTTCTACGCTCAATAAATCAGGATCCCTCTTCTGCCCCAAAAATAAATAAGTGCCTATGCATAGTTCTTTTAAAAAATACAAAGGGGAAAGAAAAGAAAGGATTCCTGCACAGAGAAGTGAAGCATGCAACTCCACCGGGAAACTGACCAAGCTTGTTGGCAATGGAGCAATGTGTGTGTTCCTACATGACTCCGCTAGGGTACTATCCAGGCCTGCTAGTAGTGGAGAAACACTAGAGATGAAAACTCATACTCTGAAAATCTTCAACTCATGAACGAAACTACCCTTCCTGAATTCGAAACATTAAGATCTAAGCTGAACTTTTGATTGTATTTGACTGAGTCGGCAAAGGGTGCACCATGTATGTCCATGGGGTAAGTGGGGAAACTGAAGTAACCTACACAATGATTCAATACTCCCCAAAACACCAAGGCCCTGTGCTAGCAATGAACCAAAATAGAGAAGCTGAATTTCTACCATTATGTCGCCAAGCGTTGTAGCGGCTACAACCACCCTCCAAAATTTTTGTCTGCACCAATTTTGGAGCCTACCCTGAAGAGTTTCACTTGATGACTACACACACTCGGGTTCACTCCATGAGCTCATGTGAGTCTTTACATTCACCTTGCTTTTTATTGCATTCAAGTCCATACATGTTGATGTCTAAGTCATGCTTGCAACCATGTTCTAGTTATGCTCAAAGGCTTTGCTTCGTATGTGTTTGTTGTGTTCTCCATGAATGCATCTATCACATTCACACATAGAGTCACATTCACTATCGGGCAAGAATCCTCTTGATCATGAATGATCAATCATGAGTGTCACGCTTTTCTATTGCACTATCGGTCAGTCATGTTGAACATGTGTTTCTAGATGGTTTGGTCGTTTCATCATTGAGTCATAGGAGTTTGTGTTTGTATGATGACCTACGCATATTTCGACTGTTCACACACTTAATCATTTTTGCTGAAGTTCTGATGGCCAGACTCCTCACTGACAGCTAGACCAATACCCTACTTTCAACTCAATTGATTGTCAACCAAAACTGTTAGGTAAACTTGACTCAGGATAGAGTCAAAGTTGACTAGGTTAAACAGTGATGGTTTTGGGGCGCATGGTATTGTGCACCCATAGTATTCTGCCCATGGTATTATATGTAATGGAGCTTATAAAAGGCTGGAAGGACTTCATTGTAATGCAAGACCTGGAGGTGAGCGGTGAAGGCTCAACTTGGTCGGATTGGCCAGGGTTTTGGCCAATGCTAATGAGATCTTATTAGGTTGGGTTTTTCCCCGGATTTGGGGTTTTCTCAGATAAACATTTGTGTTTATGTGTTTATGGTTGTTGCTGGTTATTTTCTTATATATATATTTATCTCGATAATTATTTATGTTATGTAGTAAATTTCTGAACAAGTGGTATCTTTCTTAACAACTGGTATTAGAGCCAAATGTTGGTTTCAAAAGGATGCTTCTATTGCCAAGGGTTTTATTGGCCCGGGGAATGAAAGAGATTTGTTTCACTGCACTCATGGATGTCTAGATCTGGAAACCATGCGAAACTTCTGTGGAAAAATCAAAGACAAGTTTTTGAAGTCTACAATGGTAAGTCCCGTAGAAATGATCAAAGATCTGGGCACAGAACAGTTATCGACAATGCCTTGAAAGAATCGCTTAAATGAAGAGTCAATCATGGAAGAACAAGTAGAACACCCTGGCCTCCATGATATTGCTACTTCTGACGGCACTGCTGCTAACTTTAGCATTGTTCGCTTTCATTTTACAGTGGAGAGGGGGCCTGAACGATCTAGCCGATCGATGGGCGATAGATGGCAATAAATTTCCTGGTATGACCACGGATTCGTCCTCTGCAACTGGAAATTTAATGGTCATTCTATTACCAGTTTAGACTACTTGGATTGGTTGGCTCAGAGCGTGACACCGACATTTCCATATTACAGAGGTTGGACGTTCGAATTCACCACAGAAACATGCCCCCGCTAAATTGCCGGGACAAGAGCATTGATCGAAGGCACGGTAAAATTCCAAGCAGTTACATGATGCGCAACCCACTGTAGATCAAGGTATTCCTTGGAGGTAACAAGAAGTTGTGTAGCACTACATGAAGAGGTCAAAGATTGAAAAGATGAAAGAGAGGATGTATTGAGATAGCAACAAGAGGATGTGTAAAGACATAAAAAAAAAATAATGAAGTCAAATTATTGCATGTAAATGGGCATGCTACTGTAAGACCTGGTAAGCATGTGTACCCCTGGGTAATCACTAGTAAAGTCTAGTTAGACCTAGGTGATAGGGGGGATGTCAGGTTAACAATACCCCGGGTAAAAACTCTGAGGGGGCTAAGGGCTAGAGTGAGTGAGATTGTCTCACTTAGCAGGTTTGGTTGGAGTTAGTCAAGGAACCCCAAGTCCATTTTAAGGGGGGAATTGTTAGGTAAACTTGACTCGAGATAGAGTCAAAGTTGACCAGGTTAAATAGTGATGCTTTTGCGGCACATGGTATTGTGCACCCATAGTATTCTGCCAGTGGTATTATATGTAATGGAGCTTATAAAAGGCTGGAAGGACTTCATTGTAATGCAAGGCCTGGAGGTGAGAAGTGAAGGCTCACTTGGTCAGATTAGCCAAGGTTTTGGCCAATGCTAATGAGGTTTTATTAGGTTGGGTTTTTCCCCAGATTTGGGGTTTTCCCGGATAAACATTTGTGTTTATGTTTTTATGGTTGTTGCTAGTTATTTTCTTATCTATCTATCTATATATATATATATATATATATATAATATATATATATATATATATATATAATATATATTATATATATATATATATATATATATTATATATATATATATATATATAATATATATATATATTATATATATTATATATATATATATATATATATATATATATAATATATATATATTTTCTCTCGGTAATTATTTATATTATGCAGTAAATTTATGAACAAGTGGTATCTTTCTTAACAAGAATAATGCAGAAGCACCAAGCTAGTCCTTTCAAGTTGCATTGCCCATAAGCAACCCAATCAAATCTCATGCTATCCATCCAGACGGTCGACTGATTGTTCATCTCAAAAATTGCACAGTGCTCATGAGCAGGCCTTCCGCTGCCCATCAGTCAACTCAACTCAGAAATTGTGCAGAGATGATCAACAGGCTCGCCTCTTGGCCTCAATGCAGTTTTTCCCAACAAGCAGCTCCTAGCAGCAGACTACCTATTCCCTCCATGAATTGTGCAGTTTCTACTGCCAGTGACCGAGTAGAAAACTGGTAATTCCCTCTGTGAATTGGGCAGTTTTGGATACCAGTGACCCCAGCATCCAACTGGCAGTTCCCTCTAGGAATTGCGTATTTTTGGCTGCCAGTGACCACACAACCAACTGGTAGTTCCCTCTAGGAATCACACATTTTTGGTGGCCAGTCTCCTTGGTAGTTCCCCAGAAAAACTATGCAATCCCTGCCTACTAACCCTTCATGCAACCCAACCCGTTCCTCTAGAAAATTTTGCAAAATGGGTTGTCCAACCCCTGTTGACTATTCATTTCGAAAAATGCACAGAGCATGCCTGCCTTTCCCTCCTACAGCTCGAACTTTCCCTCACAAAATTTGAGCAATTTTTCCTCCCAGCTGAGCCAAACCTTGTAGACAGTCACTGTCGACTCGGATTAGATGCCTCCATCTCTCAGTGACTCTTGCTTAGTTTTCATCAGCAGTTTTTTGGAGCCATCATCCCACATCACAGCCTTGTTGCCTCTCCTAGTCACTTGCATCTGAATGATCATGTGTCATGGTAGACTAGGAGGTTTTGGATTTGATTTCATCTCGTCATGAGTGACTGCAAGTACAAGTACACTAACAAACATGTCAAGACGATGAACAAGATGAATGAGGGAAGCACATGCAGATGGACATGTTCACCAATAGACAAATGAACAAAGCATGTGAAGCGAGCGAATGCAACGAACATGCACCTTCGCGAACAAGTGAGCCTCTCAATCCTTCCAGCATGAAAGCAAGGAACAACATGCTCAAAATTCATTAAGCAAACCAAGGACCATCAAAGAATCTGCACAATTTTCCATGCGGAGGTGAAGCTATGATACACCATGAAGACATCCATCACTCAGCAGCATTGTAGCTCGACATGCACTCTAGATGTAGGTTTTAACCCCATATAGAAATTACCTACATATGAATTCTAAAACATAGAAAATAAACAATGGGAGAGCATAACAAAACCCGGACTACCAGATTGATTTTTCATTATGTTCCTTTCAATGTTACAATACATATTTATAGATGCTGAAGCATGCAATACCATGGACCAAAAACCATTTCCTCCAAAACCATGTGCGAAAACCATGCACAAAACCATAGGTAGGTAAGCCCAACCTAATATAGGGTCCAAAATAAAATTTCCCCGCGGCACTGCCCCAGATCTTATAAAGGGGATCTACCCGCAGCCTTCAAACCCCTTGGACAGGGGGGGCAACCGCCCCCCCTGTGACCCCCCTGATGCACAATTGGTGCAATGAAGGGACGGCTCCACCCCCACCTAATCCCCTAGTTAACTAGGGGAGCTAGTCGTGGAAAAAATATAACACAACCCAACATTCTCCCACTTGTTTTCTTTGCATAGGGGTCCACAGGAGAGGTTAGTCATTTATCTAGCCTTGCAACACCCATTGTTTCTCTACACCAAGAGAACTTCTCAAAGCTCATAGATTTTGTCAATACATCTACAGTATTCTTAAAAGTGTCCACATTTACCAACAACACCTTTTTGTCTTCTATCATATGCCTCACAAAGTGATATTGAACATCAATGTTCTTTGTCTTTGAATTATAAGCATGGTTATTTTCCAGGAAAATTTCAATTTGGTTGTCACAGTGTATCCTTATAGCTCCCTATACTCACCCCATACTTGAACACAATCTCTACAACCACACTGCTTCTTTGCTTGCATGAGACTTAGATTGGTACGGAGTCCCTAACTTGTCGCAGAAAGCCTTCACCTGTAGGTTCCCCTGATACATTCAACAATACTTAATCTAAGACACACAATCGTATTTTTCTATTTACCTTCTGATCCAACTTATTCCATTCTTCATTGGACACTCCCATTGGTTTAGTACTTAGATCTACCACGATCCACTGATCTTTATCCACCAAGAGATCCTCCATCTTTAGTTTCCACAAATTAAAACTCTGACCATTAAATTTCTTGATCTCTTTCTTTCAACTGCTCACTATTTTCTTTCACAACCAGAATTGATCCCTTAGATTTCCCACTAAACAGGGTCTACTATAGGCCTGAGTGAAACCCCTCAACAACAAAGGCATCCCCTTGAAGCCAAAAAAACTCTGATACCAAATGTAGGTTTTAACCCCATACAGAAATTACCTGCATACGAATACTAAAACACAGAAAATAAACAATGCGAGATCATAACACATAAAACACGTATACATAAATATTTTCCCCTAGATCCCAAAATCGGGACTACCAGATTGATTTTTCATTATGTTTCTTTCAATGTTACAATACATATTTATACATGTCGAAGCATCCAATACCATGGACCGAGAACCATCGTGTCCAAAACCATGTTTGAAAACCACGCACAAAACCATAGGTAGGTCCACCCAACCTAATATAGGGTCCAAAAGAAAAATTCCCTAAGCCGTTGCCCTAGACCCTGTAGAGGTGGGCTACCCATGCCCCTCAAACCCCCTATGACCTGCCCACTATGCAACCAGTGCAATGAAGGGGGGGCTATGCCCCCCCTCTAACCCCTTGGTTGACTAGGGGATCTAGTCGTGGAAAGAATATAACACAATCCAATACTAGCAGCAACACAAATGTACTAGCATTGTCATGTCAAGTCATGAGTCATGTTGCCCATATCTTCACTATGGGCTTGCTTCCAATCAATGTGATGTAACGTGGAAATCCAAGAGACCAACTTTTTTAACATAGAGTCATGTAAGTAAAAAATTCATGGAAGCCGAATGATCATGAGGGTAGTCAAATAGCCACAAGGGTTAGTTTCACCCTTGGATATAAATATCCCCCTTATTTTTACATGAAAGGACTTTTAACCTCAGCTCCTTCACATAGCCAATAGAGTCTGTAATATTTTCTTTGAGGAGTAAGTAGTGGCTCCAACGTCCCATTGACGGGGTTAGTGATGTATGGTGTAACGATATGTCTTGGAACTTTCGCTTAACTCAGAAGCCTATCAATAGGCCAACACGTTTTCACACATGTATTATATTTGTTGTAAGACTGATCTTTAACAGTTGTAATACATGTTGATTTAATTTGTGTTCTACATTTGAACTGATTCATTTGTTGTAATGCATAATATATTAATGGAAATGTGTTGTATATGTTACTAATGCTATCTCGTTCATGTCAACTACTCTGCCAGACATCAGACAAACATTTCACATGAAACTTCCTGTAACAACCATTGCACTCGTTTAGACTAATCCATGAGTGTTGTACGTGTTATCTTAACTTGTATGTTGTGACTGCCACATCCGAGTGGATTTCTCCACTAGAAGCTATGTATGTCCTTTGTGTTATGTGTTCCTAGTCAAGTTGGTACTGATCCCTTTCAACCTGGAACTCACCTTCACTTTCTTCCCCTCATAGTGAAAGAACCATTGACACAAGTACACTTACACTCACTAGGCACGCAAACCTCACTTTTCAAAGACAAAGTGAACCACTCTCCTGTGTTGACAAGCACGAGTTGAGGCAAATCCTTAAGACAATGGCGAGCGGTCCATCATACCGAATGGGACTCCCACACCAAATGATGTGAGGTCTAGTGGGGACATCATACCGAGGTGATCCCCTAAAAGTTGGTGGGTCCAACACAGTCAACAGGAAGTCAATTATATTGATCAGTGATTTGGGATAGTTCTTAGCTATTATGGATAAAGCTGTATATGCATGTGATGGTCCTACAAAAGAATTATTGAGGTCATTCACAATAGTCACGACCCTTCATAATATGTTTTGATAAAATGGACATGACAATCAACAAAGACATTTTCACTATTTGTTGATGAATGTAAGGGATGCAATACCAACTATAGAAGGCTAGAAATTACTTATGACTCCTACAAAGACACACTTGGATCCTTCCACAATGGAGTCCTTTCATAAGGAAATAAATTTTATTCTATAAATAATGATGTACAAAATCATAATAATAATTTTTTAAGAAACCTAAATTCTCCCATTGTAGCCAATATTTCTACAAAAGGAAAAAGGAACTACATGGAAACAAATGAGGAGGAAATGGAACTTGAGTTACTTATTTTAGTTGGAGCTTGGGTGATGCTTATATCAATCATTTGGAATAATGCAGGACTTGTAAATGGTGGTCTTGGAATTGTAGAAAAGAGTGTTTATAACCCCGGACTATCACTCTTATAATTTCCCACATATGTTTTAGTAAGATTTGATAATTACATGGGAGTACCATGGGATTAATTATCTGATCAGATGGTTCATATTACACCCATTGAAAAAGGTAATACAAATAAACTTTATTTGAAACTTTCTCGAGGCTTTACAATCCATAAGTCACAAGGATTGATTTTGGAGAAAGCTATTATTAATATTGGCAAGCAAGAGAGTTAGGGTATGATGTTTACTATGATATATCAAGTTAAAGATTTGAATGGTCTACAATTTGAACCTTCATTTTCATATGAACAATATGAAAATATGGTGAAAGTAGTAGGTGTTACTGTAAGAGAAGCAAAAGAATATAGATTGAGATTAATAACAATGTAAAATATTTGCAAATTAATGTAATATTATTATTATTATTATTTTCCATCATTCCATGTTGTAAATTTGTATTCAAAATTTATATCGAATGCTTGTATTAAAATGATCAAACTAATATTAGCCGCATTTAACATATTTAAAATGATCATATTAATCATATGTTTGACAAATTTTCCATGGTTGCACGTGACTCAAACCATCCCAGATCCATCTTAACCCTAGGTCTATGAAAGGCTGAGAGGTATCAAATCTCCCAAAATGAAAACCTTTCCTCAAGTTTTTCACTCAAAAAATAGTTTTGCACCTAAGAGATCTGATTCTTCTCGATGCTTAATAGATCCATGGTTAAGATGGATCTATGTTGGTTTTATTAGTTATCTAATCTAAAAAAAAATATTAAGATATTTTCTTAATAATAAGTAGTTATTAAATTTGGTTAATTGATTTTAACTCAAGGGTGATTGGAGGAATGATGGCTATGCTCCTTAATGTTTGATTCTCGCGAGTGGAATAATGATGTTTTTTGTAATGAATTTAAACCTTATTGTTGAGTCTAAACCATCCCTTAAAACTAAAAACATGTATATTTCTTATATTAAATATAAACATATTTCTTATAATAAAAAAATATACAACAAAATTTCCATTATCCTATCAATAATAATTCTATTATACTTTTCTTAATTAACAATATTTCTAGTTACAATCAAATTTATCGGGGAACCTTAAACGTTCGCTTCAATTGTATTAGTGATTACAGTTCATTGAAGTTAGCATATGATATCTCTAAATTACATGGAAATCAATATTTTAAAGTTGCATGAAAATATATTTCCATATTTTTTTTTTTAATTTGTATTGTATCTTTCATTGCAATTTAATTTGAGTGGATGAAGGAAAAAGAACTTGGTGTTAATAACCAAGGCATAAATCAACCTTTGGAGGTTGTGCAAAGACCTCAATTTGCAGGCTTGAGATACACCGTGGGAGAATGCTTGAAGGTTTCAGATTCTTCTGAGACAACGCTAAAATCATCGACGAAAGAGAATGATGCGAACACATCCCCATCATTCCATGACAGTGCCCACGGCAGGGAAAGAGCTTAGGTAAGCTCTCATCGCCATACTTACACTAGAGACAAAAAGGAAAGGTATAACGACTATCGAAATTAGAATGTTCATTTTGATTATAATCATGTTGTTAACAATGAAAGTAAAACATGGCAACGAAAAACATTTACCTTTTTGTGGATTACACAGCCATACATTTTCTAAGTGTTGGAAAACAATGGCAGCACACAAAAGGATGAGGCTTGAAAGACCCTCTCAACACCATGTAAGGAAACATGTTAAGCAAATCTGGAGGAAGAAGATGTATCGCAGTCAATGCGACAGAAGTGGCCATCACAGAGCCACTTGTTGGAGGCTCCATCCAAAGCAATGCCTTAAAGACAAAGTGTCGATGCATGAACCAAGTGAAAAGATTGATCGACGAGCAAGATCACCACAAGGTGATGACCCATTCACCTTGATAAGTGAAAAGTGGTTCTTAGACATGTTAACATTTCATGGTCATACTTTTTTAAATCATTTGTTGCATTTTAAAATGTAAAAGTGATGTTGTGTTTCCATGACTTGTTTAGCAACAATGATGTTTGATAGTATTTTGGGTTGCATTTTAAAGTGTGAAAGTGATGTCGTGTTTCCCTCACTTGTCAAGACAATAGTGTTTGGCCTTCTTACTATAAATCATGTGTTTCAATGATGATGTGTTTTCCATCACTTGTTGAAGCAACAATAATATTTTGGCCTTGTTGTTGTAGTTGGGGTATTGTGTCCATCTTGATGTAAACTTGACCATTGAGTATGTGTTATGAACTCGAGACAAGTATGGGACGCTTGGGTAATTAGTTGGTCATGAAAGTCAAGCATGTAATTTGCAAAAAAATGTACTACAGGGTGCAGAGCTTGCAGGTGTCGGCTCATTGCTTAAGGCTCCAGAGAACAAAGGTGAAGGAGATGGAAGCGAGACCTTTCAGGATGCTTGTGATGTAGACAAGATATAGAGAAGTTGCAAGGTATTTTGCATGCTTTTGGAGGACCAAAAGTTCCTCAGTGGGGAGGATTGATCTAGGTGGCTCCAAAGACACACACAAGACAAAAGGGGCTTATGGATGCTAAAAAATCAAAGTGAACAGAATGCCTTCAAACTAGGACCAGAGCGTAGATCTCGTTGTCCTAATCGCGGCAGTGTGAACGATTCATTAAACTGAGTCTAGATGCGAAAGTTAGAAGCAATCAAAGTTCAATTGAATTTTTGCTGACTAGGCAATCTTAAGGAGGCCACAATTTGGATAGAACCCAAGCACGGGATTCCAGCCAACCTAGGCCAGATTTCAGGTGAATTTGTGGCTTGGTTAGTTTGACTCCTACAGTCCAAAATTCCGCATTTTTTAAAAATGGTCCATTTTTAATATATATATATATATATATATATATATATATATATAAGGGGGTGTGGGCCACCAACCCCACCACCCCCTCATCTCTTCACCATATATATGTAACCCAATGTGATATGGGAGGCTAGCAAGAATTGAACCCGCCCAGCCCACGTGGATTGGCCCCCATCGGGTGGCCCCATGTAACAATCACCTCCCAAAACAATAATACACCATTTTAATGCAACAGACAGTGCCATATAACATGACATTTAGAACCATTGGGTCTGGAGGCTTTCAATATTGTCTTAGGCTCTTTATTTTTTATGTACTACGGTATGGGTAGCCCTTGGAGGCTTGGCTTTCTTTGCCTTTCTTTCTCTTCTATGTCGAGGGGATGGTAGTTTATATTGTACATTATTTTTTTGACGCAATGATATAGAAGGACCCATACTTGCTTAAGAAAAAAAAAAAACATGGCAGTTAGAACCACAAAACCACGCCTATGATAAAAATGGATGTGAGTGGGTTGGAACCCGAAACCTCCACCTGCTAAGATTCCTCTGCCACCAACAAGCCAATGACCTTTTCTTTAACATATTTGCCACAAATGTGAATATAAACCCAATTTTTTACTAAGGCAGTAGCATGGAGGAGCTAAGAGCGCACACATGGATTGAGGAATTTTTAATTAGTGCAGGGAGGAACAAAGAGCAAGCATGGATTTCGAGGTGGAGGAAGGCAGTGAATGCATTTCAAGGCAACATTTTGTGGGAGGGTTGAATTTCCACTTTGTCAGATTTTGACAAATTTTATATGATTTCAACACTTCTCAGCACCATGAATGCAACGATGTTGTCCATTTATCCATCAGGGTTCTACATTTTTTGGTTGTTTTTCAGTAGGGAGGTGGAACCATGATTGTTGCAAAAACAGGGAGTGAAACCATTATCCTTGAAATTTTCCTGAGGAGGTAATTTTTCTCCATGTCAGAATATAGTCAATTTTATAGTCGTTTTTCATGGTTTTCCACAAGGATCACAATGGTGAGGTCAAATTTACCATTTGAGTTGAATATTTTCAGTCCACCCATGGAGAGAAATCTTTAAGGAATTTAGGGGGAATCTAAAAGATTCCTTGAGCCCCAGATTCTCAACTTCTCAGAATTCAAAAATTGGACAGTCAATTTTGTATTATTCGATGCCACAAATCAAATGGTGTGTTAAGATTTTTAATTTTCTCATTCTATTCTTCAACCACTTTTCTAAATGGAATGTAGGTGTTAGCACTCATGTGCGAGAAAGCATTTCCATGCGATTGATGTCATGAGATTGATCACATGAACAACTTCAACAGTTTGACATCCACTTCTTCAAATGGCCCTTGGTTGTGAGGTATATTCAATGTGTGCATGTACTTCTTTTCTATGCATTGTGCTGCACAAATCCATGTTTGATGCTTGATATGGGATCTTGTTTCTTACTCGTTTTCATGATTCCTATTGGATGTAATGCAGAATTGTCTATGTGATGTACTTATTGTCATGATTCATCATGTTATGTTTTGATATCCATTTGTTGTATGTTGATGGGATACTCATGTTGTCGTCATGTATGTTTGCATTGAGATCCCTTTTATGCCATGTTAGCGGGATGCTCATCATGCCTGAGTTTGTGTCATACTGATAGGAGTCCTTGTATGATAGTGACATCACCTCTTATGTACATCATCACTATTGACAACACTTAATGCAGTGACCTACACCATCTTCACACCAGGGCCCGGAGACATAGTCCCTCTCAACAAACTCTGTTATCAATGACTTATGTTTTTATGTTGTTGATGATTGTCATGTTCCTCTTCTTTACAACATGCATATGTATTCACTTATGTTCTTTTAAAAATGCAATCTAACACATCACAAAATTACAAGGTCTTGGAAGGGTACTTTGTCACACCCGGACCTGGATCAATTGGCATCATACCCACAAGTCAGGCTTGTTGGAATTATCACTCCCCATCATTCCAATGGGTTGAGAGAGAGCTTGAGGGTGTATGATCCTTACCTTTGGTAAGTAAAGTATCTCACCCAAGTTGATTATGATGAAGGTGTTCTACCACATAACTCCTCAAGGTCATTATTAGGAAGATCAAGAAGCAATAGGATGGTTTTAATCCTTACCTCGTATAGCATATGGTATCTCATCCTTTTATTACACAATAGGATGGTTGTGATCCCTTCTTGGTAGGTTGTATCTTTCCTATTGTTTGATGAGATGACTTAGGGTGAGAGTCTCCCATAGGACCTTCCCCGCTATCATAGACATGAGGTGAGAGTGTCC
This sequence comes from Pinus taeda, assembly GCA_000404065.3. Classification (NCBI taxonomy): domain Eukaryota; kingdom Viridiplantae; phylum Streptophyta; class Pinopsida; order Pinales; family Pinaceae; genus Pinus; species Pinus taeda. The sequence goes on from APFE031693659.1 coordinate 171,721, forward strand.
CATAGGACCTTCCTCATTTTCATTGTATTTTGGGTTGAGATGCACTACTGACGTTGTTCTAGGTTGAGAAGGGCTCCTTGATGATAAAATCTTTGATATTTCTCTTGTAGTAGCATTGGGCTCCTCACTGGCAATGATTCTAGGTGGTAACAGTGGCTCCCCATTGAATATAGGGTGGTAACTTAGGCTCCCCTCCAATATCAAATTCTTCTTCTTTTAGATTCGAGAATGTTCAATGTATGAGAAAAGATAATCAAGATGTAAGTAGGGTTAAACAAAGATCAGCAAAGATGAGCACTGACGACATTTGATCACAACATACTTGAGATAGGATATGATTTGGTTACAGGATACTTTTGATGATTACATGATACAATTGGAAATTCTCCCTAGCAAATAGGGAGTGTTAACTTGGAATCTTGATGACAAATTGCAATCATGGAACTGGATTCCTCATTTCAAGCGGACTAATTTTGACTATAGAAGCACTCAATTAGGACAAGGGAAAGTGTATTTTGGAAGAAAAGCCCCCATGTGCATAAAAGGACATATCGACCAAAAAGAGAATTTAGGAACCCATGGATGGCTATAAATACAATTTAAGTGACCCTCATTTGGACACCATTATGATCATTATTCCTTCTTTGGTTTGGTTCGCACATGTCTGAGATAGTTTGTGGAAGTTCTCTCGCACAAGTTTGAAATTATAAGATCTGAAGCTTGCCCTAGATATGAAGACATTGATATGTTGTTGACCTACATAGAGAATGGCTAATCAAGGACATTGAGCTAGCTCTTCCCCCCGTTTGAGCTCCTAGGGTTAAGGGATCTCAGGACAATAGGGTATCACCCATATTTGTTATCAAGAGTGTGAAATTTGTTGCTCCCCTATGTTGTTCTTTGTAGAGTATACCTGAGTTGGCATCATACTCTTAAGTTGAGCTTGTTGGGATTGTTTCTCCCTATCTTGCCGATGGTTTGAGAGAGACTTTAAGGGTGTATGATCCTTACCTTTGGTAATTCGTGTATCTCACCCAAGATTATTATGATGAAGGTGTTCTACCACAAGACTCCTCAAGGTCATTATTGGGAAAATAAACAAGAAATGGGATGGTTGTGATCCTTTCTTGGTAAGTTGTATCTCGCCTATTTCTCGATGAGATGGATTTGGGTGAGAGTTTCCCATGGGACCTTCCTCATTTTCATTGGATTTTTGGTTGAGATGTGCTCCCTGATATGATTCCAAGATTAACAAGGCTCCTTGATGATAAGCTCTCTCATGTTTTCGGGGTAGTAGCATTGGGCTCCCTGCAGGAAGTGATTCTAAGTGGTATCAATGGCTCCCTGATGAATAGATGTTGTTAGCTTAAGCTCCCTTCCGATGTCAAATTCTTCTTCTTTAAGATTCAAGAATGTTCAACGTATGAGTAGAGACAATCAAGAGATAAGTAGGGATAAACAAAGATGAGAAAAGATGAGCAGTGGCAACATTTGATGATGAGATACTTGAAATAGGATATGATTTGGTGATAGGACACTTACAATGATTAGGTGCTACAATTGGAATTTCTCCCTAGCTGAGAGGAAGTGTTAATTTGGGAGCTCAAATAAAAATCAACATGGTACCAAAGTTGGGTTGAAGAAAATTCATTGAAGTTCACCCCTATGAATACATCATTGATGGAAGCAAGATAATATGGAGGAGACCTAAATGAAAGCTAGGTTTTGAAGGAAACCCTAAGAATTTTGGTTATTAGGGTTTGATGTATATTATGAGGTTAGGGTTTGGAAGAAACTGCGGAATATGAAAAACATTTGAGATATGAAATCTCAAAAGCCTACTGTTAGCGCTTGAAATTTCACCTCAGGCTGAAAAAGGTAAACTTCAAGGCAACATCAAACCACTTAGCCTCGTAGCTAGCCCTACGGGGCAGGAGAGGGCTCTCTCCGGTCTATCTCGGTAAAGATATTCAATGGGCGAGATAACCAATGTGGAAACACTGATTTTAGGCTAGTAAACTGATAAAAAGGTTTGATTTAGGGATTTTTGGGGTTTTGGTGGAAAATTGGGGAAAGGCAATTTTGGGTGCGGGGATTGGACACAATTTTCGCAGGGGGTTCTTTGGGGCAAGGTAGGAGCTGTATTGATGCCTTTTATAGATGTGGATGGATGAGAATGACTGGTGAGAAGCTAAGGAGAGCAAGCAAGTACCTTGAATTCTCCTTAAACAGCTGAAAACATTGATATTAAGCAAACTTAAAGGCAGAGCATA
>APFE031693659.1:187945-230321 GCA_000404065.3 Pinus taeda
ACTTTATAGTCTTGGTTTGAATTTATTTCATGTCAAAACCCTCTTTCTAATGTTTTTCATGACACTTTTTAAATTTTGAATGTTGTTGACTTTTTGGTTTCCTTTTGTCCTGAAATTGGTTGAATTGATGTTTTTTCTTGAAATTTTTTGCAGGGATAGCTTCTGAGGACTCTTGGCAAAGGGGACCAGGGCTGCATGCTGACTTTTGAAGAATTTTTGAATTTTTACAATTTTTACAACATTTTGAGAAATGACCTTGGCTTTAAAAACAGGGTTTTTAAATCCAAGGTAAAAAATTAACTGTACAAGATGAAATCTTTGAAGAAGCACTTTGATAATCATCCCTATGGCCTGCTGGGCATTTATTGACTTTAGAGACATGACCTTGAAGACAAACTGGACCTAAACCCTAGACCTAAGACTTTTGACCTCAAGACAAGACAAACAACTTTGAAAGAGTTTATTGACTGAAACAACTTGATCCAACAGTGCTAAGAGGGGAATAAAGACACCAGCTCCTCCATCAGGGTTATGGCATGCCTAATGGAATGCAGTGAGATGACACTGATGAGACACCTACTTATGCAAATGCAAAGAGTTTTGATTGCTGATGGAGGGCTACTAGACCGACTCTAACACCTAGTATGATCAATGTGAATATGTTCTAGCACTTGTGACATGTTTGGTGTAACAGTAGATGGAATAGTCTCAATTAGTCTTGGTTTTTGATGAATTTGGTTGAAGTGTAATGAAGGAAACAATGTTATATGGACAATGGACAATCATGACCCTTGAAGTTTGATGATCACATCTCATTGAAGATACATACTTTTATTTATTTATGTTACTTCTTTATGTCTTTGTTTAGATTTATTGGTTTGATCATTGATTATACTTCCTAGACGTATATTTGAGTATTTCGATACTTCTAACCTCCTGATGAGATGTGATAAGTGGATCCTCATTGAGGATCATTCGAGGTAAAGGAAAAGATAGCTAGTGCAGGAAAAGAAGAGCTACAATTTCCCATGACAAGTGATAAGGTATGCATGGTATATTGTTTCAACTACAATATTGGATGGCAAGGTAAGCCTTAAGGCATTATGGGAATATCACCTTTATGAATGACCCATATATGCATATGAAATTAAATTTGATTTAGGGTACCTTTGTTATATTGGTGCATTTGATATTTGACAAGTATCTTAAATTTTAGATATGATGGATTTGTTATTTTATGAAGCAAGCTAGATACATTGTTTTTTATATATGGTGACTTGATACTATAGTTAAATGCTTGTAATAAGCATGGTGACCTTGACGATGAAAGTGTAATAATAAGATAGATACTGAAGGCCTTCTTGTTGACCATGTTTAGTTTTTGATAAGAATAGAAAGTACAAATGGATGCCTTGAATTAAAGTGATTATGATCCTTCAAGTATGATGATACACTTGTCAGCGGCCCTAATTAGATGACACTAACCCTTGATGAAAGTTTGAAGTCATATTCATATGTGATGATAAAATAGTTGATGCTAACATATTATGACCATGGTGGATATATGTTTTAGAACCTGATATAGTTTGATTTCATGATCTAATAGTTTTGCTGATGTGGGACAATATTATGATAGACAGGTTGATGTTTCAAATGATGATGACTAAAGTGGCTTCCCATTTAGAGGGAGAAACCTTTCATGATATTTTAACACCTATTATTATTAGAAAATAAGGTACTTGACTATCAGAAGAAGGCTTAAGGATGTAGTTATAAGCCTCCCAACCGCACAGAAGAAGGCTGACGAGTGTGATTGTGCCTTTAGGACATCAAAACTAAAGCCTTATGCATGATATTAGGAGGATACTCGGGGTATGACAATCCTACAAACATGGAGCTGACAATAGAAATTTCTATGAGAAACGAATTTTGAATGTTTAATTTACTATAGAGAATCTTAATGTGTTGGCCAAACTTGTGTTTGCGGGGGACTTGAATATGCATATCAGTATGTTATTTTGATTTGATCATTAAAGTTAGTATATGATAGTATTTAATAACAATTGCAAGGGCTTGAAAATCTTTGGATTATTGGTTTAATATAGATTAGAAGTATTGGAATTTTGATATGGTGCTTGAAAATTCATAGATATGTTTTGGCTTATGGATTGATTCAATTCATAGTGATAACAAATTTCAGTTTTGATTTGATAAGTGATGATTTTCCTTGGTGACAATGCTATGTGGGTATAGTGACTTTTAGTTGCTAATATTGGTATTCAATAGTGCTTATATATTGGCATCATTGGTTGAAGTATAAACATGTGTGATTATGTATGCATTAATCTCACAATGAATGCATGAAACTTATATGCCTTATCCTTATGTATAATGACAAGAATAATTCATATTATGATTATGTGGACGTCTTCATGGATTTTGATATTTCGTAATAAAAATTTATTAACATGACAAAAGATAAAGTACTAACTTGGTATTTTGTTGTGAGCTCTACGTGACACATGTTCTGAAGAGTTTGTCATAGTGATATTGGCATAAACATTTATGACTTTGATATTGATTTTGATTTGGAATCTAATGCTTGATAAGCTAACTTAGTTGATTTGATTGCATGGTATTAATTTTTGTAAGGTTGAGTATATTTCTTTGATCAGTATAATGATTGCAAATAACATTGTATGGTTTGAGGAAAGCTTCCCGAGCCTTGTATTTCCACATTGGTAGTTACCTGGTGAAGCCAAGAAGTGTTCCAATGAAAACCTCTACTTCAAAGTGGTCTAAGGTATTCCTTTGATTTTGGTTTTATATGTTGACGATCTATTATTGGTAGGTAAGGAGCTTCTGATGACGAAAATAAGAGGGAGTTGGTATCTAAAGTTTGAAATGAAGAATATTGGCATGATGAAGTTTAGAAAAAGAAAATATATAATGAAGTTATTTGAGAGATTTTGGGAAATAGAAATGCAAATCCTTGGACACTTAGATGGAATGGAATTTCAAGAAATTATGCAGATATATTGCTGAACCTTCCTTGCCAACCAAAAGTTGATTGAAGCATTTATGTTCCATGAGAAAACCCACTCAGATATATGTTTTGTGAAGAACAACTTGATCCAATTCATTATTGAGATGCTTCATACACACTGGGTTTCCTCCAAGCACATTTTGAGATAATAGCATGGGATGACCAATTTTTGGTCTAAGATATTATTCACATGATATATGATTGCATGGATGTGCTCATGTTGCTTTAGATCATTATTGATGAGATGAGTACATATGGGTCCTTCTTTAGTATGACATACGACATGATATTTTGGATGAGAAATCAGTAAGAACGGTCGAGGTTGAGTACAATGTTGATAGCATGGCTAGTTATGAGGCAGGTTGAAGAAAATCGTTGGAGAACTATTTTGAATAGGTTCTAGTTGTGACAGTGATACATTGCGATAATAACGAGTGTGATCGGATTGGAAAAAATATCGTATATAGGTAGGAATGATATATCCTCATATATCGAGACAATGTTGTTGCATGAGACAAGCTTATGCTTGTGTTTGTTGCCTCCATGATACAGAGGATGAATAAGGTATCCTTTTGTGATATTTATTTGTTCTAATATAATATTTGATTTGATGCCCTGCATGAACAGGATAATGTTGCTTTTGAGGAATTATGACTGAACTCTTTAGTGAGTTGTTTAGGTTAGTACTAGATATGAACGTGTTGATATGTTTTTGATCTATAGAGGGTAGGGCCAATCGAGGACACTGAGCTAGCTCTTCCCCATGTCTGAGCTCCCTGGGTTAGGAATTGAGATGTAGGCCTCCCAGGTCTGAGGGATATTTGGACAATAGGGCATCACCCCTATTTGTTACCCACAAGGTGAAATATGTTTCTACCCTATGTTGGTATATGCATATTATACCTCGATTGGCATCATACCCACAAGTCAGTCTTGTTGAAATTGTCACTCCCCATCTTTCCAATGGGTTTAGAGAGAGCTTGAGGGTGTATGATCCTTACCTTTGGTAAGTCAGGTATCTCACACAAGTTAATTATGATGAAGGTGTTCTACCACATGACTCCTCAAGGTCCTTATTGGGAAAATCAACAAGAAATATGATGGTTTTGATCCTTACCTCGTATAGCATATGGTATCCAACCCATTTATTACACAATAGGATGGTTGTGATCCTTTCTTGGTAAGCTGTATCTTGCCTATCGTTTGATGAGATTACTTAGGGTGAGAGTCTCCCATAGGACCTTCCTTGTTTTCATAGACTTGAGGTGAGAGTGTCCCATAGGACCTTCCTCATTCTCATTGGATTTTGGGTTGAGATGTGCTCCCTGATGTTGTTCTAGGCTGAGAAGGGCTCCTTGATGATAAACTCTTTCATGTTTCTCACATAGTAGCATTGGGCTCCTCGCTCACAGTGATTCTAGGTGGTAGTAGTGGATCCCTGATGAATATAGGGTGGTAACTTAGGCTCCCCTCCAATGTCAAAGAATTCTTCTTTTAGATTCGAGAATGTTCAACGTATAAACAAAGACAATCAAGAGATAATTAGGGATAAACAAAGATGAGAAGAGATGAGAATTGGCGACATTTGATGACAACATACTTGAGATAGGATATGATTTGGTGATAGGATACTTGCGATGGTTACATGATACAATTGGAATTTCTCCCTAGCTAATAGGGAGTTTTAACTTGGAATCTTAATGACAAATTGCAATCATGGGACTAGATTCCCCTTTTCAAGAGGACTAATTTTGACTATTAGAGCACTCAATTTGGACAAGGGAAAGTGTATTTTGGAAGAAAATCCACCATGTGCACAAAAGGACAGATTGACCCAAAAGAGAATTTAGGCACCCATGGATGCCTATAAATACAAGTTAAGTGACCCTCATTTGGACATCATTATGATCATTCTTCCTTCTTTGGTTTTATTTGCACATGTCTAAGATGGTCAACGGAAGTTCGCTTGCACAAGTTTGAAATTATAGGATTTGAAGTTCGCATTAGATATGAACACATTGATATTTTTTTGACCTACAGAGAGAATGGCTAATCAAGGACACTAAGCTAGTTCTTCCCCCTGTCTGAACTCCTAGGGTTGAGGGATCTGTGGACAATAGGGTATTACCCATATTTGTTGCCCATAGTGTGGAGGATGTTGCTCCCCTATGTTGGTTTATGCCAAGTATATCGTAGTTTGCATCATACTCATAAGTCGAGCTTGTTGGGATTGTTATTCCATGTCTTTCTGATGCGTTGAGAGAGAGCTTGAGGGCGTATGATCCTTACCTTTGGTAAGTTGAGTATCTCACCCAAGATTATTATGATGAAGGTGTTCTACCATATGACTCCTCAAGGTCATTATTGGGAAAATAAACAAGAAATAAGATCATTGTGATCCTTACCTTGTATAGAAAGTGGTATCTGACTTGTTGATTTCGCAATGGTATGGTTGTGATCCTTTCTTGGTAAGTTGTATCTCGCCTAATGTTTGATGAGATGAATTTGGGTGAGAGTGTCACATAGGACTTTCCTCATTGTCATTGGATGTTTGGTTGAGATGTGCTCCCTGATATGTTTCCAGGTTTAGCAAGGCTCCTTGATGATAAGCTCTTTGATGTTTTCGGGGTAGTACGATTGGGCTCCCCATTGGCAGTGATTCTATGTGCTAGCAGTGGTTCCTCGATGAATAGATGTTGTTAGCTTAAGCTCCCTTCTGATGTCAAATTCTTATTCTTTTATATTTGAGTATGTTCAACGTATGAGGAGAGACAATCAAGAGATAAGCAGGGATAAACAAATATGAGAAAAGATGAGCAATGACGACATTTGATGACGAGATACTTGAAATAGGATATGATTTGGTGATAGGATACTTGGGATGATTACATGATGCAATTAGTAGCTGAATGACAAATTCCAATCATGGGACTAGATTCCTCTTTTCATAGGCCAGCCCAAAAGAGAAATAGAACACCCATGGAGCCATAGAGTCAGGTGACCCTCATTTGGACATCATCATGATCATTCTTCTTTCTTTGGTTTGGTTCACAAATGTCGGCTATGGTTAAGGGAAGTTCTTTAGCATAGGTCTGAAATAGTAGGATCTGAAGCTCGCAAGTGAGATCTAGGGTTTTGGTTCCCAACTCTATGGATGCTACAAGTTATTTTCGGTCACAACCGCATGCATTGAGGATCGTGTGTGCAGTTGGAGGGCTTCAACCACACGCACATACATTCTCTGCTTGCGGCTGAAAACCAGGATTTGAATTTTGCAGTTGACTCCATATTTCGTGAGTTGAGTTCGAGAGTTGGCAAGCTTTTGAATCAGTGTTTTGATTAAAAGTAGTGTTGAGTTCATCTATTCAATATGGTTTAGCTAATTTTTGCTAGATAGCCTTGTGGATAAATGAATAGATTATTGTACTCTCTTTTGTTAAATCATTCAATGACAATTTAATTAGAAGAAAAATTTGAAAAGATTTTCGTGTAGTGGATTTTATTGGAGCCTTTGACCAATCCTTGTGTCTCTATTATTCCTTTATGTTTAACTACATTAATGATGATATTATTCTTTCTATATAATAACATAGATATTATTGTAATTTTGATTAATATTATGGTATTGTAGAGGGAATTCAATAAATAAATGATGAAATGTGATTATCTAAAACAAAGAAAAATATAACCTAATAAAAATTAACAAAACAGAAAAAAGAAAAACCAACTAGACAAATCGTTTCATACAGATAGCTACTATGCATGCACATAACTGTGCATACAATTCATATATATGTATATAACTAACCCAAATTTCAGTCATTACCTTCTTATTTATGCCAGTAAATTTTAATCTTTTCTGGGCAACTTCCAGCGCACTAAGCACAAGCAAGAGTTATATTCTTTCAAAACAAATTTACTTCTACGATAAAAGTCGACGTCAAATTTAAAGCGGAGAGGACTGTAAAGTTTGTCCTGCATTAGGTAATGGTCTCTTTCACTTTTCCTTTTCTATAGCATGTGTGCGCCGGGTGAGACCCCGCGCAGCAACCTGCTTTCGTGCTTCGCCAGGACTCTTGGCTGTTGGATACCTATTTATTGGCGAGATCGGAGGAAGATCATTGTATATCAGTGTAGCGACAGAGATACCTCTAAACTACATTTCAGAGCAATTCCGATGGAAGCCTGTGGAGAAGAGAGGCAAGTGAAGCTGTTAGGTGCCCTTTGGAGTCCCTTTGCGCTTCGGGTTCGCATAGCACTGGCTCTTAAAGGCATCGATTACGAGTTCATCGAAGATAATTTGCAGCCTAAGAGCGAGCTGCTGCTGAAATCGAACCCTGTTCACAAGAGGATTCCAGTGCTTATTCACAATGGAAAGACGGTTTGTGAATCAATGATTATTGTGCAGTACATTGAGGAGGCATGGGGAAATAAGGCACCCATTCTTGTCCCCAAAGATCCATATGACCGAGCCATTGCTCGCTTCTGGGCTGCCTTCATAGACGATAAGGTAATCAGTTCACTTTGTAATCACCTCATTTGTCTTTTAAAAGTATTTACTGCGTTTTTTAAATACGTAATTAATAAGTCCGTGCTCTTTGTGTGTGGCCTCAGTTGGTGCCATGCCTTCGGGTAGTTTTCACTGGCCAGGGCGAACAGCAACAGAAAGCGTTAGAAGAATCAGTGGCGAACTTAGTTGTATTGGAGGAAGCTCTGCGAACGACCCCCTGCTCCTCCGGGAAACTGTATTTTGGAGGAGATGAGATCGGCTTTGTTGACATAGCATTGGCTGGTGTGTCAGCGTTTGTGAAAGCCCTGGAGAAGATTACTAATTCAGGTTTTATAGACATGCCGCTGTTAAGCGCGTGGATCGATCGAATATGTGAGGACAATAGAGTGAAAGAAATTATGCTGGATCCGGCCAAGGTGCAGGAATCTATAGCCGCCCTAAGACTCATATTAATTACGTAGCCACCTACTCCCAATTCGTTGAAGCCTTTATGTTGTCAGTTTGAATGCTGTTTACGCTTTGTGAATGGCTGGCGTTTAATGCGACCGAGTTTACTGCCCAACCTAGCTACCGTGTGATTTACTATCAGTTTTCCCTTTGGTCCATGTACTTCAATTGCACCAGAAGACCAACAAATATGTCAGCTAATGAACTTCCATGGAAATAATGTTCGATTGATAAATTTTCTTAATATATGTATGAGTGTCCTAAAGGGTATGACATAAGAGAAAACGGAGAGTTGACTATTTCTAAATCAGGAAGGACAAAGTTAGATTCATTTTAGAATATTTTTTTAAATAACAAGATTCACACCTAATTTATAATCGAGTTCAATATGAAAACATGATTTTCTTTCTAATAGTGGTTTTTCTTAAAGTGGAGGTGGGTGGATGCCAGAAAAAATAGAATATCTATTGAAAAAAAATCATATATTTTTAACTTTATTCCAATTCTGGAACATTTTAAAATTTGGACGAAAAGGAGTTACATTTATGTCAAAATTCTAAAATATTTAACCGTCTGCAATTAAATTCACCAAACCCAAAAAAAAAACAAACAACTCGAAGTAAAAAAGAGATACATTTCGACTTCTAACCACTCACGAGTACTACAATTTGCAAAAATAAACAACTGCGGTCGCTTGTTGACTCCGAATTATAAATTCAAGGGCTGGACAGAACACTATGTATACCATTCCACTTGCCTCATTCAACCCTTGAACCAAGGGTGAAACAAGTTAGGATATTTAATCATATGGGTATCCTTTATATGAAGAAATACTGCTTCGCAAAGGAGGAAATTCAATGTCAAGAACTCTACCACCATCAGGGGCATAGATAACAGATTATATTGCATCAGCCATTAAAATTTAATAATATTTAGGGTATTGTACAAAGGAAATTTAGCTATTGGGTTAACTTCGGTTGATGTTTCTTAGAGATGCTTTAAATTTTACACTCATTTTTGGTCTATTCTTTGTTTCAATTAAGTCATATAGATAGCGATATTTAGGCGTTTGGAGTATTTTTTTTTGAGATAAATGAGTATAATTGGCCTATGTCATAGTAAGTCAATATTTATGAAGTGGTTTAATTTTATTTTTTTGAGAAAAAGATGGATTTTAGGATTTTTTTATTAAATTAAATTATATTTAGGCCGATAGGCCTTCCTATGCATCAACAATGGCCAACACTTTTACCCTGCTCCGTTCGATCAAGTGAGACACTTTCAACAGTTGATTTGAAGTGTCATTTGGCAGCATACACTGCACTTTGACTCTGCTTTTTCCAAATATCAGTTGAATTGCCTTCTTTTCTGCTGTGCATTGAACCTGGCCATGTTATGCAAAAACTCTGATCAGATTGCCATTTATCATTGCAGGTAGGCCGTTCTTTCCCCTCATTTTGGAAATAAAGCTGGGGGCTTCCACGCCACTGCATCGCTTACATGTCTCTTCGCTGCAACAGAAAGCAGCGCGTTCTGGTACACATTCCTCAATGCTCTCAAGATGTTTTTGGGTGAAAATACTTTAACACCAATAGCCATGCGGACACGCCATGAAATTCCAGGTTTTCTCCTCATCTTTCCTCTGATTATTCTAATTCTTCTCCTTCCTGCACCTCCTTCCTAATGAAAATTCTCGTACGTGTGTCGATCTCTGCTTGTAATTAATCGAATGTAAACATATGCTATAACGCCTGTATGTTTCTCCATGTATTCACAAAATTATCCACTGGTTTTATCATTGAAAGCAACACATAATAATATAGTTCGTTTGGAGGTCGGCATTTAGAAGTAGGCACGTGGTCGTTCATTTTTGTTTGGTGTTCGCAGCACGTGGTTTTGGAATTCATGACCAAGAAATTGAATGGATGAATGTGACAAGGTGACGGGGCTCAATTTTAGCGGTATTATTCCGCTATATTTTTATATAATATCGTTTTATATTTTTAGGTCGATAGGTCTTCTTATTCATCAACAATCGTCAACACTTTTACCTTGCTTCGTTCAATCAAGTGAGACACTTTCAACTGTTGATTTGAAGTGTCATCTGGCAAGCATGCACTGCACTTTGACTGTTTTTTCCAAATATTAGTTGAGTTGCCTTCTTTTCTGTTGTGCATTGAACCTAGCCCTATTATGCAAAAACTAAAACCAGATTGCCATTTATCGTTGCAGGTAGGCCGTTCTTTCCCCTCATTTTGGTTTAAATTCTGCGTCTTTGTTTTGAGCGATCAAAGGCATTTCCCATCTTTTCTGTTGTGCATTGAACCTGGCCCTATTATGCAAAAACTCTAATCAGATTTCCATTTATCGTTGCAGGTAGGCCGTTCTTTCCCCTCATTTTGGTTTAAATTCTGCTTCCTTGTTTTGAGTGATCAAAGTCATTTCCCCTGTTTATTGTTGCATTTTGAGTTTTGCAAGGTATTCTAGTTTCCTCTAAAAATAAGGTTTCATTAAATTTACGCTTTCTAGAAGTGATTTTTGAGATGTTGGGTAAGGGTTTGGTAGATTAAGACATGCAAAAAAATGTGCTTTGTTTGATCTTTTCTGATCTATTTGCAATTTTTTCAAAGGTTTTCAAACACATTGAGCTTCCTTTCGTTGTGTAGAAATATTATCCTTCAGATCCCTATATTGTCTTCTAGGTTTTAAGTTAGTTTTTAGAAAAGGCGTTTTTGTAAGCATGTATGAATACCATCTACACCTTGTAGATCTCATGGTTGACTGTTAAGTTTTCTTGCTTCTTTTGATGGAATATTGAGTTGCATTTTAAGTTTTTGGTAGATGTTTTTTCTGCAGTGTTGTAGTTTTACATCATCAACATTTTTTCGACATCGTCTGAAGGCATTAAAATTGGAAGGAGTCATCTCTTTGCTTCTATAACAGGAAGCCATTTTTATTTTTTCCAAGTATAAATAAGATCGAGCCGAATATGACAACATTGTCTTGATGTAGATGGCCTACTAGAAGAATGATTGTTGGGTTTTTGAAATGTTTCCTTGTTATTCATGTTGTGCTGTCTACTTACACCAAGTTTTATAATTTATTCGGTTTAACAAATATCTACTAATAATATATATGCCAGAAATTTGACCATGATAAACCTGCAATCAGTTAAAATATATATGCTAGAAACTTGACCATATAGGAATCCTTTCCCTCGTAACATATAGGAATTTTATAATACTCTTCACATTGAATTTAATTTTTCTTAGGATGCCTTCTTGCATCTTCGATTGCAAAGGAAGAAGCTACGAAATTGGGAACAGTGATTGGCATAGACCTCAAAATTACTTACTCCTGTGTTGGGGTTTACAAGAATGGTCATGTGGAGATTATTGCCAATGACCAAGGTAACCGTATTACCCCATCATGGGTGGCGTTCACGGAAAATGAGAGGTTGATTGGAGAGGCTTCCAAAAACCAAGCCGCAATCAATGCCGGACGAACCATCTTTGATGTCAAGAGACTCATTGGGAGAAAGTAAGTACTCTGATTTCTGATTTGCCCATTCATTAGACAATTATATTTATTGCAAGTCCAATTCTCGCCTTCATATTGAACCCACAAGGGTGCCAGTCATGAAATTGGCATGTTAAGTCAGAGGTCAAGCAACATTCTAGTTGGGGTCCGATCAAGATTTGATTTTTGCCCTGTCCAAACTTCAAGAAAATGATTTAAAACTTTTACTTGATGAGCACAATTAAATGAAAACATTTGTTTTATATAGGTTTGAAGACAAAGAAGTTCAGAAGGATATGAAATTGGTACCATACAAGATTGTGAACAAAGATGGGAAACCTTATATTCAAGTTCAGGTATGAGATGGAGAGACAAAGGTATTTAGCCCTCAGGAAATCAGTGCTATGATTTTGACTAAGATGAAGGAGATTGCAGAAGCATTGCTTGGCAAGACTATAAAGGATGTTGTGGTGACTGTCCCTGGTATGCTTTCTTTTCAACTTTTTTTTATGAGGTTGTGGGTAACCAATTGTTGACTGCATTGTGACTGTTAACTTGTGGGCTTGCGCAGCTTATTTTATTGATACACAGTGCCAAGCAACGAACGATGTTGGTGTTATTGCTGGCTTGAATGTAGCTCGTATTATCAACAAACCCACAACTGCAGCAATAACATATGGCTTGGACATAAAGGGTGGAGAGAAAAATTTTGTTGTTTTTGATCTTCGCGGTGGCATGTTTGATGTCAGCATTCTCACTATTGACAACGGAGTTTTTGAGGTTTTCGCTACAAACGGTGATACCCATCTTGGAGGTATTCTATCTGAACTCTGTCCGGCAGTTTTACATTACGAATTTGAATACATACACAATGGTTATCATTGAATTTTTTGGTTGGCTTTCGAGCATTGAACTTACCGGGATGTACACTAATATGCAGGTGAGGACTCTGACGAAAGTATAATGGAATATTTCATCAAATTGATCAAGAAAAAGCATGGAAAGGATATTAGTAAAGATAGCATAAATGAAATAAGACATTCAATGTGTTCCTTGTGATATAGATATAAACAAAACATCTAAAGAAAAGTAATTGCACAATGATCCATTCGAAGAAAACAAGGTTTTCCACAAACCAATTAACTCTTCTAGAAAAATTCAACAATTCCAATTTAATAATCCTATCAGACTCTCTTTATACCTTTTGGGACAATTTCTAGTATATGATCTATAATGTTTTTTTAAGACTATTTTGTCTTCTTATGATTTTCTTTGTAAAATAAAAAAAGCTTAATTATTGGAAGTACTTTACAGCCCAATATAAAAAAACTAAATATTACAATATTGTAATGAGGTACTACACAGCCCAATCTAAAAACAAATAGTGTGATATCGTAATGTTTATAACATTTACTCAATTAACAGAAATAGGAAAATATTTAGTTATTAAAAAAACAAAATTTATTTTAAAAAAACATAATTATATATAAATATACAAACCAATCACACAAATCTATACAATTCAGTGCTTTTCAATTAACAACTCAGAGAAAGAAAGTTCATATTCCTGGAACGCTCGACGATAGCCAGCAGGTACATAAAGCTGTTACTTCTACCTAAGCCGTTTTTGTTTCCCATTCAGTGCTGCCTTGTCAATTATAAGTTCTTTAATTTAATGGCTTATTTGATTTCTTTTCTCAATTAGATAGAGACAAGTTCCACTGTTTTAACGCATAATTCATTTTTAACCGTTAGAAATCTATACTTTCGTGGTATCTGCTATTAATATGCTATGATGAACTAAGTTCAACAATATAAAAGACCACAATTTGTTACAGGAAATACATGTTAAATTTGAGGGATTCGTCTCTTGATTTTATTGTTTATGCGTACTAGTATTGATGAGATTTCCGCTGGTGACTACCATTACCAAAGAGATTTGTCTCCGTTCTTTTATTTTTTATATGTAGTAGATTCAACCAGATTACAGATGTTTACTAAAATGAATAATCAAACATGTTTACTTAACATGTATATATCATAACTCTATCTCTCTATATGAGTGCGGTAGGTTGAGCGCTAACACCGGCCTGCGTTTGTTTTCGACAAATTTAGCGTTTCTACAAACCCCTAACCCTCTAGACTTAGGAGCTAGTTTAGAAATAATAGACAATGTAACTCGTTGCCTTTTCTATAATTAACAGATAAGAGAAGGAAGAAAAGAAACTGACCTGTAGGTTTAGCTTACTCCCCCTCTTCTTTGATCGAACCCGCTGCTCCTTTTTGTACTTAAATTGCTTAGAAAGTACTTGTGCACAAGCCGAGACAGAAACCGATCAAAGCATACAATGAAGATCTTTTAATTAAACATATCATAGAATCCAGAATAGGATATACATATAAATACATGAATGTAAAAAAACTACGAATTCTTTATTGATAAGAGGAAATATTACAACACATGAATGTTCATGCTCGATTCAGTGTCTTCCTTCCAATCAAACTTTTAAAATCAACTCTTTTTCCACGAAATTTCGTGACGGCAGAAAAGATGAAACAGATTGGTGTGCTAGTCAAGAACCTGTATGCACTTGAGGTACAAGATGCATGCAAAGCCTTGAGGATCAAGGCAAAGGTTTGATACTTGGTGGTTGAGAGGGAGAGTACATTACCTTTCAACATGCAACGCCAGAAGAAGTCTCAGACAATTGTGGAGGAGCCACAATTGGTGAAGCAGCTTCAGGAGGTTGTGTTACAGCCACAACTGGAGACGCTGAGAGGAGATCGAGTAGAGACATCTACTCATGAAGAGACTTCCAATAGGGGGAAATTTCAAGCCAGGTGGGTAGAGGGATCACATGCATTCATACCTCCAGGTAGGAGGTGGGGCGATGTGGAGTGATTGTCCCAAGAAGGATGGAATAGGGGCAGGATCCTTGAGGTACCCAACCTCTTTGATTCAACTTTGCTACTGGAGCCCCGATGAGGAGTAATAGGACTAGCTGATTGGTTAGAGACATATGTGGATGGAGTGGCAGAGAGAACTATAGTGTGGGAGTCCCAAGATAGCGTAGAGCTAGCGGGCTGCAACAATGTGAGAGGCACAAGAGTGTTGCACCAGTGTAGCATGGCACAAAGAGGTGTGTAACGGTGCGAAATGCATGGAGTGTTACAACAACTCAGAGATCAGAGAGGGAGCACTTGTTAACAATAGGTAGAGCTTCAGCATCAAAGTATGTTTCTAGTTCAACAAAGAGGTCAGTTGGGAGTTTCTTTTTGTTTCTAGAGTTGTTGGAGCAACCACACTTGGTAGAAGTGTTGCATGCAGAACATTCCAAAGGTACAGGATCGGGTTCGAGTTGAATGTCTTTCTTGTTGAGAGGGAGTGTTGAAAATGGCAACAAGAAATGCTAAAAGTAGAAGTGCTAAAAATAGCACTACTATAAATAGTAGTTTGGATATTAGTGCTAGATTGAGTAACAAGGAATGAAAAATGGAAGTGCTAAAAATAGAATTGCTATTTTTAGCAGTTCATGATGGATTCCTATTTTAGTCGGTTCCTGGACTAAAAATAGGAAGTAAAATTCGAATTTGAACTTAACAACTATTTAAAAATAAATTAATTAATTCACCATGAATTAATTAGTTGTGAAAAATCAAACATGAAGTCTATGTGAAGACATGAAATAGTTTCTCTATTAATTGAGGAATTTATTCATCATTTAAAGAGATAAGATTGAGTTCTAATTGAGTAGTAATTAGTTTGCTCAGTTAACTGAGTCAAGTTGAGTTATATTTGATTTGAACAGATTGCTTAAATTAATGTGAGTTTAGTTAGTTAATGCTTGCATGCATGTAACTTTTGTTCTTCAGATAACTAAATATTCTCTCATGAATAACTCATGCATGTTAGTTAAGACAAAGACCCAGTTGAGATCAGAAAAGGGATAGTGTACTATTAGTTGGATGAATGTTTTTCCAATAAAGGAAGCTCATCCATGAGAAGGATTTATCTCCTTCAGGACTGCGTAGTTGGATCAAAGGTTAATGAGTGTGTGAAGAGGCGAATTCACACAAGTGGCTACACTGGACCCCAATCAAAATTGTGCAAAGAAATAGGAGGCTTGGAGGGTAGACCAGAGGTTAGAGAGAGGCCTTTGACTATCTATGTGTAGTAGAGGTATTGCAGAGAGAGCATGATAGCTTTTGAGCTAATTCTTTTTGTAATACTGGCTATATTTCCACTTGTATGATAATATAGAGTTGGGGTTTTAGGTTGAGGCTTTGCCTGGGTTATATCTTCTGTGTTATGTGTGCTTGATTCCTTCTTATCAGTTATATGTGTTCTTATTGATGTTGCTCATGTTTGATTAAGCTTCCACTAAATTATTTATAGAAGTAGATCAAGTATTTTGCTTTAGTCTATTACATTATCAGGTGATCTACATGTGGGAATTTATACACTAAAGCAGCAAACTCTAATATAATAGAACTGTTGAAGACTATGCAAGTAAACATTGGGTCTGATGTGCAAAGATAGGTTATTATTGGGATGAAGATACATTTGATAAAGTGGTGGAACTGCGACACAAATACCACGAATTATTTCCTCCCAAGTTCTCAGACCTTAAAGGAATAGTAGGGGATTTGGGAGTGATGAAGATCACCTTAAAACCCGATGCGAAACATGTGAAATAGATACCCTACCATCTAAATCCTAAGTATAATGAGAAGGTGCGCAAAGAGAAGGACAAAATATTGGAAGATGGAATCATTGAGCTAGTAGAAGAGTTTGATTGGGTAAGCCCTATGGTTGTCTACGCAAAAGAAGCAGCAAGGTCAAATAAGGGATATGCATAGATTTGAGAAAGCTTAACGATGCGTGTGTTCATAACCGATTTCCAAACCCATTTACGGATGAAGTTCTGGAGAATGTGGGAGGGCAGGAAACTTGTTCGTTCACTGATGTGTTTTTAGGGTACCATCAAATTAAGATAGCACCGGAGGATCACAACAAGATGACCTTCGTGACAGAGTGGGGATGCTTCTAGTACATAGTAATGCCATTTGGGCTAAAGAATGTGCCCACACTCTTCTCGAGGGTTGTAATTGCAACATTTAAAAAGTTCATCCATAAGTTCTTAGAAGTGTAGTTTGATGACTAAATTGTGTTTGGATTGGTAAAGTGCCACATTGCAAGTCTAAGCCTTATGTTGGATACTTGTCCAAGATATGAGATTTTCCTAAATATGAAGAAATGTATCTTTTGTGTGCCTTATGGGATATTTCTAGGCCATGTAGTCTGCAAGCAGGGATTAATAGTAGACCCTGCGAAGATAGATGTGATTTTCAATTTAGAAGCTTCAAAGAATGTGAAGCAGTTGCATGCAACGCTGGGGTACACAGGTTACTATAGAATGTTTTTCAAAGCTTATGCATAGATAATTATGCTGATTGAGAAATTACTGAAGATAGGCACGACCTTTTGTTGGGATGAGGAGTGTCAGCAGTGTATATGTGTTTCCATTTTGGTGTTTCCAGACTGGAAGAAAGAGTTTCATGTACATGTAGATGCCTCCTGTATTGCATTGGGTGTGGTATTGACCCAACCAGGAGAAGGTGAAATTGATCATCCTGTGGTCTTCGCAAGCAGAAAATTTTCAAAGGCAGAGAATAACTATTCAACTACGAAGCGCGAAGGACTTGCGATGATCTATGCACTGTAGAAATTCCGACATTACCTACTAGGCACGCATTTCAAAATGTACATAGATCACTCTGCTCTCAAGTACCTAGTCAATAAGACCATGTTGGGGTGGAAGATTTGTATGTGGTTGTTTCTTTTTAAGGAATATGATTTTGAGGTAATTATGAAGCCCAGACGATTAAAAATGGGACCAGATCATCTATTTAGGATCGAGATAGGCAAGGTATCTATTAGCCTACAAGAAGGGTTTTCGGATGCACAAATATATGTTGTGGGTGTCACAAATGATCATTTCGCTAATATAATCCAGTTTTTGACTACTAGCATGGCCCAAGAGGGATATTCTACTCAATAGAAAAAGGAATTGTTGGTCCACACTGCTAATTTCTTTGTGATCACAGGACACTTGTATAAGATGGGCACTGATGAAATACTACGCCGATATATTCCAAATTTTGAACGAAACAACATCCTCGCCGAAGCACATGGAGGAGCAGCAGGAGGAAACTATGCAGGCAGAGCAATTGCACAGAAGATTCTGCACACAGGACTGTTGTTGCCAATGATACATAAGGATTCTAAGGCGTATTGCAGGGAATACGATCCTTGTCATAGGATGGGGAAGTCATTGCAAAGGGACGAACTACCCTTAAATCCTCAAATTTCATCACAATTCTTTGATAAATGGGAAATTGGTTTTGTAGCTCTAATACAACCACTCGGGGAGAAAACGGGAGTGCAGTATATTATTATTGCGAATGAGTATTTGACAAGATGGACAGAAGAACAACCAGTGAAGGAATGTAGCATTGTTACAACTATGAATTTCCTATTTGAGTATGCATTGACAAGGTTTGGGTGTCCTAAGATACTGATGAGTGATAGGGGTATGAATTTTCTAAATAAAACTATTGTCGTGATGCTCTAAGAATTTTAGGTCTATCATCAAAAGAGTACACCCTATCATCCTTAGGAAAACGGTACAATTGAAGCATTCAATAAAATCCTAGAAAATGCTTTGACCAAGGTTTGCAACATGTAGAGGAATGATTAGGATGTACGTATATGCTTGGTCCTATGGGCATATAGGATGACCTATAAAATGTTGACAGGCCACACCCCATTCAGATTGGTCTATGGGATAGAGGTTGTGATGCCGATGGAGTATATTATGTTGAGTCTGAAGATTGTAGCATTGACTAATATGGTGGATCGCGAGACTTTGGAGGAATGCCTCACGCAGTTTCTAGAATTAGAAGAAGATTGCTTTCTAGCAGGATTTCACCAACAGGTGAAAAAGGAGCGCAAGAAGGCCTACCATGATCGACATATTAAGTTGCACACCTTCAAGGTGAACAATTTGGTGTTACTTTACGATATTAAATTAAAAAAAATTGTGGGAAGTTTCAAATGCATTGGTAGGGACCCTATGTAGTCAAGGAAATTACAGATGGTGGCGCAGTTCAGCTCGCAAAGCTGAATGGGAAATTATTATTTGGAAGAGTCAATGGAACTCAATTGAAGTTGTATCAAGGGGATCTCACCCCTACGTAATGACTATATGATGGTAGTATAGTATTAGTACTCCAGGCAACTGCAAGGAAGTGCGGGACTATAAACTACATTTCCCAAAAAGTGGAAAATCGAAGTGAAGGGGTTGCACGATAGAAGAAAGGAAGCGCCAAGAGGAGCTGCGCCAGACGAGCTGCACCATAAAGGTTGGTGCCACATAGCAAGGTCCAAAAATAGTCGTTGGGTGCATTATAGCTAATTGGATGGCAAGATTCCATTAGGAGGAGTCGGTAGAATACATTCATTGTGTAGATATTTGGAAATATGCTACTAAAGGTGCATTTATGATAGAAATTTGGAGGGAATGGTCAAATTTGAATTTGAAATTACCTACGAAGTTGGCATGTTTCCATGCACTAGAACAATTTTCCTTCTCAACATCGCTTGTGAGTTCTCTTGTCTTAATTTTATGAGCTGAGAAGATTGAGAATATATTTTTAATGGTCCATGGCTAGATAACATGTCTAAAACCTTACGAAAGGCCTTCGTAGATAACATTATGGGCATTAAACCCACAAAAACCACAAGTTCTGAAGTCACTGCCTCTAAAGGTGCAACCCTTGAAATCATGTCAGTGATGGAAGACACGCCATCTGTGCCTATGGCGGTAAGGTCACCTAGGCCTAAATCATCTGCAGCTAAGGAAAAATAGAAGAAACCATAGTCTATTTTGGTGAGGCAATCACTGAGGAAGAACCCTACTGAGGTTTGGTAGAAAGGAAAGATGGACAGGTCAAAATAGCCACATGAACCCCTGGATCTTGAAAAAGAAAAGCTTCACAAAGGCGTTGAAGAGTTGGATGTTGAGGAGGGAGAGCATCTCACTAGGCTCTCGAAGTATATCCCTCTGCTGAAAAGGAAAAGTGAAGGTACAAAAATATCCACTGGCAAGTTTATGGTTTTTACACCACTACTACCGAAGAAGGTAGTATTTGAAGGCATGCCCTTAGGGAACATTCTTGTGCTCAAGATGGAAAACTGGAATCTAGTCGACCATGAAAAATTCCCACAATTGGCAATGAACAGGTATTTTTCCGAGATATACTATGAGGAGACCGAAGTCACACGATTGGAGCCTATGAAGTGGGTTGTGGGGTTTGAGAAGGTTGGATTGTTGAATATGCTATGGGTACCGCATTTCTACATAATGACTATCAATACGGTTTGTATTTGAAAATTGCTCACGTTGGTTCTTGATGGGTGTCTTTGGTTGGGAGAAACCATCCCTATTTAAGATATGCTAATCCATCGTATCACAAGGTTGCCGTACCAAGGGGTGGATCCAACCGAGGAGTTTGGAGGTAAGAGTAAGGAAAAGTAACTTGTGGGTATAATGAAGAGCAAGTTTTGTTGAGTAAAGAAGTCACACAGATATTCCATCTACTCAATCACCAATAAGGCGATATAGTTTTCTGCCTAGGATTTGGCCTGCAAGGTCATGAGAAAGTGTTGCATGGACAAGCTTTCGGCGCTAGTAATTTCTCTTGCTTCCCAATGCATGAAGGGGTTGCATTACAACTGGGCGAAGTACTCTACAAAGAGTTTTTTATCAATTTCCACAAAGCACAGGACAACGACAAGGCATTCTACTATGCCTAACTGTTGTTGTTGATTTCCCTGGTCGTGTGGAGACTTCTAGAAGGTAGTTGGTTACCTCCATAGGATGATGACTTACCAAAGGTCACGAAGTTCACTTCGTTATGGGCGACAATAGATCCTAAGAGGGTACTGGAGATGAATATGTTATGGGTGTTAGTAAAGATTGAGCTTTGCATCATGATGAGCCAAAAGTCATGGCTATCACCATCTCTCTTTGAGCAATTGGAAGCTTATGCAGAATTCAAGGAAAATTTTCACAATGTGTCTATCTATGCGAGGAGGGATCTGAAGAAAACATGGCACAAGTTGTTGTACCTACTGAATGAGGCGGATGCACAAGAGATTATGGGGCAATGGACAGGAGAGTGGCTACAAACCACAGATCTCGGTGTGGGCACAAATAATGTTGGAGATAGTTCTTCTGCGTAGACCAGAGTAGTGAAGGAATAGAAGGAGGTTGAGTTGTTGATCATTTAAATTCATTTAAATGATCAAAAACAAATCCACCTTCTGACATTTTCATATTAAATAAATGCTTCATAAGAAATACCTTATTTGAGGTCGAGAGTTTTTCATATAGTTTGGCCAATGTTGACATTAAACCCTCTATTGTCATTTCCTTTGAAATATTAAATGCTACTGATGCCGCTAGGCACAGCCGTATTGTTCCAAGTGCCTTTCTGTCGATAATATCCCATTCTGTGTCTGTCATACTCGTTGGCTTCTTTTCCTTTCTGATCAATGGTTGGTAGAGATCTCTCTGATACAGATAAACTTCCATCTGCATCTTCCACAGTTGGTAGTTTTGGCCATTAAATTTTTCAACCCTACACCTACCATCTTTCACCATTGCTCCCACTCGAACCAGGAACCTTGCTCTCCTATGAGTTATCAGCTAAATAGACCTTCGGATCTGATACCAGTTGTTAGAAAATTATATATTAAAGAGCAATGGAACACATAATATATTACAAACATATAAACAAAAAAAATGCATAAAACAAGAGACACATAGATATACGTGGTTCACCTAGTTTAGGCTACATCCATGGAGAAATAGTCAGTCCTTCCTTTTATATTATCCAGTAAACTGAAGAGATACAACCTACAATAGATCTATTGTAATTCTCTCTTCGCTCTCAATCTCCTCTCTTCCTCACTCAGAATACAGATCTACATAGGCGCAATACAACTCCCTCATATATAGCGATGGGTTTCCTTCTATGGAAAAAAACCCTAAATTAAGCATAACTTTTACCATCAAATCTCTGCCTAATGAATGGCCTAGATTGACTATGAAATCACAACATTTTACAACGAGATTTTACATCTATTTTTAGCTTTAGGGGTGTTGCCCCCGATCCCCCTGCCAGGGGGGGCCTCCCAAAGGTCGCAGTTGCCCCCCCTGGACCCCCCTGCAGCGAATATTTTATAGGAGGCATTGCCACCCCATTAGGAACTAGGGTCCAATGCAGCGATACCTTTGAATACAAAAGATAATTAGGCTCCACACGCAACAATCTCCCACTTGGAGATTGATTATGGCAACTCCATTGCTGCTTCATTTGCTGTACAATGACTCCACTCTGACCTAGTTGTTTCTCATCTTGTACATCATACTTGAACACCAATTGAAACTGAGCACATTCTTAGTTTCTCCTTGGTTACAACTTTTGTTAACATATCTGCAGGATTCTGGCTAGTTTTTAGCTTTTCCAGCTTCAACTGTCCATCGTCCAACATTGACCGTATGAAATGGTACTTGAGTTGTATATGTTTAGTCTTGGAATGAAATGCAGAGTTCTTTGCAAGATGTATGGCACTCTGGCTATCACTGTATAACCTACCAAACTCTTGATTCTTACCCAATTCATTCAGAAACATTTGAAACCAAATCATTTCTTTACTAGCCTCTATAGCAGAAACATACTGTGCTTCCATCTTTGAGAGTGCAACAACACTTTGTAGTTTTGAGACCCAACTGACAGTTGTTATACCTATAGTTATACCTATAGTAAACACATACCCTGTTGTGCTCCTCCTGTTATCTCTATCACTCGCCATATCTACATCAACATATCCTTGTGGAGAAATGTTTGAACCACCAAAGCATAATGCTTGATTTGTGGTACCTCTCAAATACCTGAGATTCCACTTCACCGCCATCCAATGTTCTTTTCTTGGAGTGTTCATGTACCTGCTTACAACTCCCACTGCATGTGAAATATCAAGCCTTGTGCAGACCATTGCATACATTAAGCTTCTAACTGCTGATGCATATGGAACTTTAAACATATGAGCCATTTCTTCCTGAGTCTTGGGACACTCTTCCTTACTTAATTTGAAATGTCTAGCCAAAAGTATACTAACTAGTTTTTCATTCTGAATATTAAACCTTTTCAACACCTTTTCTATTTACTCACTTTGAGACAATTTTAATTTGTGATTCTTCCTGTCTATAGTTATTCTCATACCAAAGACTTGTTTTGCAGCACCAAAATCCTTCATTGCAAATGAGTTTGCCAATTTTCTTTTGAGCACATTTATTTTTAGCATGTTAGAACCATCATTTTTCCTTTTGAGATAAACACAATGATCAGAGTGATATCTAATATAACCTTGCTCAAACATAAACCTGTCAAATTTTAGATACGACTACCTTGGAGCCTATTTTAAGCCATAAAATCTCTTCTTCAACCTACACACTAGTTTCTCCTTCCCTTTTACCTTATATCATCGTGGTTTCTGCATATATATCTCTTCCTCCAAATCCCCATGGAGAAATTTTGTCTTTACATCTAACTGCTCAAGATGCAAATTTTCAACTGCTACTAGACTTAAAATAGTTCTAATTGAAGTCATTTTAACAACAGGAGAAAATATCTCATCAAAGTCTATACCATTTTTCTGTGAAAACCCTCTCACCACAAGTCTAGCTTTATACCTTTTTCTACCTCCAACTTCTTCCTTCAACTTGTAAACCCATTTATTCTGCAATGATGTTTTACTTGTAGGAAACTTGACTAAGTCCCAAGTCTGGTTATGTGCTAAGGAGTCCATCTCTACTTTCATGGCTTGTTCCCACTTCTTCCTGGTTTCTACCTGCACTACTTATTCATAACATTCTAGTTCACTAGAATCAGTCAATAGTACATAATATAATGAAGGAGAGTATTGTTCAGGGGGTCTACTTATCCAGTAGATCTTCTAACACCACTTTTAGGTGTTTGAGGTGCTTGTTGTTGTTGTTATTCTGGCCATTGATCATTATTATTTTCAGGCACCATCACTTTTTCTATGATCTCATCAAGTATTGTGTATTCTCTGTTTTCTTCTTGTTGTTTCTTTTCCTGTAGCTAATCCTTATACACAATCTTTTCATTGAATATGACATCTTTGCTCCTAATGATTTTGTGTTTTTTAAAATCATAAAAGCGATAACCAAAATCATTAACACCATATCCAATAAAAGCACATTTTGTTTGATTTTTCCTCAGGTTTTATTCTATTTTCTTTATTAATGTGGACTAAGGCTTCACAACCAAAAGTTTTTAAAAATGAGTAGTTTAACGTTTTACCTGTCCATGCCTCCTATGTAATACCACCATCCAAGTAACTTGAAGTCCCTCTATTTATTAGAGAAACAACATTATCTACAACATCTGCCCAAAATTCTAAAGGCAATCCTACATGCAATCTCATGCACCTTGCATGCTCCATGATTGTCCTGTTCATCTTTTCTGACACACCATTTTCTTGTGGTGTTGTTGGAACTGTCTTCTCTCTGCGAATTCCATTCTCTGAACAATACCTATCAAACTCTTTATTGCAATATTCACCTCCATTTTTTGATCTAATGCACTTCAACCTTTTTCCTGTCTCATTTTCAACCAAAGATTTCCATTTCTTGAAAGTATCAAATACATAAAATTTATTTCGAATACAATAAATTCATGTTTTTCTAGTTGCATCATCAATAAAAGTAACATAATAATGAGAGTCGCCAAGAGATGATACCTAAGTAGGTCCCCATACATCTGTATGCACCAGGTCTAATTTTTCGTTCTCCTTTTCTTTCCCAACTCTGAGGAATCTGACTCTCTTTTGTTTTCAATAATTACAATTCTCACAGAATTTTAAATCAACATGCTTCAAACCTGGCAACGCATTTCTTGAGTGAAAAATCTGCATCCCCTTGTCACTCATGTGCCTGAGCCTATGATGCCACAATGCCGTATCTTCTCCTGTAGAGGTTAAACCATTAACATAATTAGAAATATCGTTGCATAAATACAATGTACCAACCTTTTCGCCTTTTGCTATTACCAGGGATCCTTTAGTGACCTTCCAAGTTTTATCTGTAAAAGTAGTCACACAACCTTCACCACCCAACTACCCTGTTGAAATAAGTTTTTTCTTTAGATTTGGAACATGTCTTACCTCTTTCAATAGCCATATATTTCCATTCTATTGTTTTATGAAAACTCTACCAATTCCAATGATTTTACAGGGTTTATCATCACCCAATTGAACCTGTCCAAAATCTCCTTGAACACAATCATGAAAATGCTTCCTACCAGGTGTGGCATGGAATGAGGCCCCTGAATCTACCACCCAGGCATCAATAATATTTTCTAATGAAAGAATCAAAGCATCTTAAAACACATCACCTGTTACATTTGCTTCATGATTATTTTCTTGTTGCGGGTCTCCTTCTTTTACCTTCTGAGACTTGCAGTCTTTCTTCAGGTGTCCTTTCTTCCCACATTGCTTACACACTATCCCCGATCTAGACCTGGATCTACCTTTTATTGACTTGCTACAATATCCAGGGCTCTTTCCTCTTTCCATTTTTCTTCCCTTAGTCTCTGTAGTCAAAGCATTACCTGATGTCTCACAGAGCTTTTCCATCGCATTTCCTCACTAATGATTGCACCGACAACATCATCAAACTTTAAAGTACTAGATCTAGAGATAGAGTTACTAGTGGCCATAACTAAACCACTCCAACTTTCTCGCAATGAGCACAACAATAACAGAGCCCTAACTTCATCATCAAAAGTTACCCCTATAGATCTTCACTGACTAGTAACTGTATTAAATCCATTTAAATGATCAACAACAGATCCACCTTCTAACATTTTCACAGTAAATAAATGCTTCATAAGAAATACCTTATTTGAGGTCGAGAGTTTTTCATATAGTTTGGCCAATGTTGACATTAAACCCTCTATTGTCATTTCCTTTGAAATATTAAATGCTACCAATGTCACTAGGCATAGCCGTATTGTTCCAAGTGCCTCTCTATCGATAATATCCCATTCTATGTCTGTCATACTCGTCGACTTCTTCGCCTTTCTAATCAATGGTTGGTAAGATCTCTCTGATATAGATAATCTTCCATCTGCATCTTCCATAGCTGGTAGTTTTGGCCGTTAAATTTTTCGACCCTAAGCCTACCATCTTTCGCCATTGCTCCCACTCGAACCAGGAACCCTTCTCTCTTATGAGTTATCAGGCAAATAGACCTTCGACTCTGATATTAGTTGTTAGAAAATTATATATTACAGAGCAATGGAACACATAATATATTGCAAAAATATAAACACAAAAAACGCATAACACAAGAGAGACACAGATATACGTGGTTCACCCAGTTTGGTCTACGTCCATGAAAAAATAGCCAATGCTTCCTTTTATATTATCCAGAAAACTGAAGAGATACAACCTACAGTAGATTCATTGTAATTTCCTCTTCACTCTCAATCTCCTCTCTCTTCCTCACTTAGAATAGAGATCTACATAGACGCAATACAATTCCCTCATATATAGTGAGGGGATGCCTTCTAGGGGAAAATACCCTAAATTAAACATAACTTCTACCATCAGATCTCCACCTAATGAATAGCCCAGATTGACTACGAAATTCCCCCTGGACCCCCCTGCAGCGGATATTTTACAGGCGGCGTTGCCGCCCCATTACAAAATGGGGTCGAATGTGGTGATACATTTGAATACATAAGATAATCAGGCTCCACACCCAATAGCTAGAACCCGAGAGAAACCAACATAGAAAAAGAAGGAAGCTTATGCTAAGACAACTGATCTTAATGTTGTTGCTGACAAGGAGTGCACTACGAAGGAGGCCATAGTGGAGGTTGAGGAGTCAGCTTCTTAGCACAGTAAGGAAAAGGAGGGTTCCAACATTGAAGGAGGCTATTGTGAGGAGTAGATAATTCCCTTTAAAATACAAAAGTGAACCAAGGAGATGACTTTCGGGACCAGAAAGAAACAAAAATATGATAAGCATGCACATGTGGATCCAATGGTCCTCACTGAGGGGGAGTTGGATGAGATCAAAGACAAGTTCTGTGATACAACCACCAAAATGTGGAAACAGTTAGAACAACAGTACCTACAGACGATGGGAAATGTGCAGAATGATCTATGCGAGTTGTTGATTCAAACATGACATCTACAATCGGGCGTGGGATAGGCCTCTGGATCTTCGAGACATACCATAACCAGAGGGATCACTATGTGTATAAACAGATGAAGCAAACACCCAGCTCCCACAGATCAAGGATGTGGGTGTCACCTAGCCACACTGCCTATTCAATCCTCCATGAACTGCATTAACGGGTATTAAATGACGTTAGGGTCAAGGAGTAGTGCGCGTTGTTAGTCATCAACAAAGTAAAGATGAACAACGAGAGAATATTTGTAGAGAACACATAGGTGCTAAAGAAAAAGGAAGAACTAGGCATGCACAGCCAGAACTTGGAGGAATTCATTACATAAGCATGTAATGCATTTCTAGAACATAATATTCCTATAGATTCAGCATCAACAACGAAGATTAGAAAATTGGCTTTCACAGTTAGAGAATCAAAGGAGGAAGTCCATCGAGTTTGATTTAACTTAAAAATGCAGATCTCTGAGCTACAATTGAAGTTATAGCCAACCACTCTGCTAGAAGTCTGAGAGTAACATGGAGTAGCCATAAAAGAGGGAATGGCCACGTTAGATCCAGCGGTCAAGGGTTACATAGAGCTCTTTGAGCAAGCAATGGAATTATGGACGACTTTGCAAAAGGACCCCACTCTGCAGAAAATTGGAACAAATATTGGGGAGAAGCAACAACAATTTTATGAACTCAGGGTGACTACGTGCACTTTGGCACAAGTCTAGCGCTTCGCTTGTTTGATAGAAGGGAAATAGCTACAAACACAGATTGAAGAGCTACAAATAAAAGAGGTCGTATTGAAGGACAGGACACAGTCGTGGATAGAGGAAGCAAGCTTGATTTCTCTGTTAGTATATGAGAAATTGAAGGAAATCCAACAAACACAATAGATAATGGGCCTCGCGATGAAGGGCTCTACAACATAGAAGCTTGTTGAGGAAATGCAATAGGTCATGGTGCAGAGTATGTCTAACTTGCAAGTGTTGAAGGTGGAGTTCAGTGAACTACAATCCAATATTGTTGTGCCAGTGTAGTGACTCGAGGGTGAGTCACCCAATTTGTGTTGGGGGCCCATTGGGATGACGTCCCTGGGTCATTTTGGTCAATTTTTGGGTCAATTTTGTAATATCTTTTTGTAGTGAATGTAAAGTCTCTATTAAATGTGGAAGTGGAGCGTGAAGCTAGTAGAAGTCAAAGGGACTTTAATTCCCTTAGCTGGGTAGGTGATAGAGTGATTTTGAGACCTGCCCATGGTTCATAGACCATGGTATTGTAAAGAAAATTCTATATATAGATAAGTCATAATGAGTCTTAAGAAGTAGCTTTTTGGAAAGGAATCATCGTAAGGGAAAGCTGCTAAGGCAGGAAAGGTTTGTTTCATGTACTTAGGTGAAAGGGGGAGGCTCCTACAGTTGAGTGCGCGGGCCCTTGCAGCTGAGTACGTAGGGAAAAGAAGTCTGTAATTGAACGATTTTACTTAATAAAGACTTTTTTGAGCTAAATTTGGTACATCTGTGTCTTATTATTTACTTCTGCAAAGTTTATGTATCTTCTCTCTATGTTATTATTTACATGAACTAGTGCTTGTTTACTGTGCTAAGGTAGTAGATCTGTAATCTTTATGTATGATAAGTATAATTAGGAACCTTCACAAAGATCTGGAGGTTGTTTAGATAGATTTATAGTAGTGATTTGTTTAAAAGGGTTAAAGGTGCATGAAGGGAGATATAAGCCATAATGGTTGGAAGAACACGTCACACAGGCCTCTGGATTCAAAAAACTAGTTCTGCCATCCCCCAATACTCCTTCGGGTGGGACTGCAGCCTCCGCTACACAAGTTGTTGCCAAAAGGGCTAGCAGCTAGGGTTTTTTTGGTTGGCGCAGACAAAATTGAACTTGGGTCAGGCCCCATCAAGCCAACATATCATCATCTTACATATATTTTGAAACATCTCCCAAAGATATCCATTGTCAAGGGTCTCTATCTTTTTCAGACTTCCATTAGAGTCTTCATATCCGTCCAAGAGATTTTTGACTCAAATCTTCTTGGTATTTCAGATGTTGATCACCTTCATCATGGTTTCATATGTCATGATCTCTTCCTTCCTTATAGATTTCATTACCAGGAGCTTCCAATTAGATTTCCTTAATCATAGTCAACCACCTCATACTTCATATGAGGACATGTTATCTTGATTTCATCTAGTGTGACTTATGTTTTCCTGCATTCTTTCATAGGAAGAGATTATTTTCTCTTGATCATGCTTCTCAAGATAGAAGTAGTGATCCACGTTACCTACAACCATACGACATGACTTTATAATATTAAATACAAGCATACATACCTCATTTATCTTTAGTTCATCTAGGATTCTTCTAGCAAATTCTTTGATTGAAAATATCTTAAACCCCTTGATCTGCTTCATTTCGCATGTCATCATACCATCATTCCATGAATTCCACAATTTGGAGTTCCTGATGAATCATTTTCTTCCTCTCTAGATTAGTGAACCCTCTGATGAGGATTCCATCAGAGAATCTTGAGGATATTTCATATCCCCATCTCACAGATGTTTCCTTTTTGACTTGATGTATGACGAGCCTTGTCCTAAATGACTTCATCCTTTCCTTCAATGTCCAATGGGGTTCCCAAGAGTGATATCCTTCATTTTTAACTTCCATGGATCCTTATGTTCTCCATGATTCCTTAGGGTGATATCACGAGATCTTTCTTCCAATCCTTCCATGATGCATCTTATTACCATGGTCATATCTATAATAAAAGATTTATGAGCTTATGATAGGACCCTTTTGTGGTGGATACCATCTCAATCATAGTAGAGATCTATTACTCCCTCTTTCCTTGGCCCTTTTCTTCAACTTCCTCCATATTTCTGGCGATATAAGGTTTCTTTCCATAATATTCCCATAGCACTATTTTTTCTTGTTTGAGGACCAAACTTCTGTTTTTCTACAAATTTTTGAGCCCTTTAACCTTCAACACTTTTTCCTTCAACTTTTCCTTTTCTATCTAGCGTAGAGACCACAAGTTGTTGAATGAGGTAACCTTCTTGTCTATGGAAATTTCGTACCTTGCTTATCAGTTAGAATCATATGATTATCTTCTTATCCTCTCTCCTATATCTCCAATTGAGATCTTATGCATATATCCCTCCATTCTTTGATACCTTTAATTTTGTGTAGATCAAGTCTAAGTGATATGACCTTCATTACTGCATTTTCAGATAATATATCTTGTACTATTTTAGATATATCTTTGATGTCTCCTCTGATACATAGGGATGAGATGACCTTTGACTAATTTTAGAAGAAACTTATGATCCCTTGATCCTTTTCCATGCATTCAAAAAATGTTTGGCCTTCAGATATTTTCCCATAGATATCAATGACTTATCTTTCAGGGACTATATATATCCTCATTTCTTACGAAATGAATTTCTATGACCCAAACAATTTATATATATCCTTGCAACTACAAATTCATTTTACCAAATAAATTAATGAATGAAAGATAATTACTTGACAAGTGAAGATGAACTCTTCTACTTGATCACTTTGATGATGGTTGAAGAAGATGTATTAGAGCCTCCTCTTGGATGATCTTCTTTTATATGAAAAAGACTTTCTTCAATTATAGAAAGTGTTGCTCCTTTTGATGAGGATGATTTGTTTCTTATTCGGATGATCTTCTTAATATGAGCACATATTATGCTAATTTCATCTAGTGTGACTTATGCTTTCATACATTCTTTTATAGGAGGAGATCATTTTCCCTTGATCATGCTTCTCAAGATAGACATAGTGATCCATGTTACCTACAACCATATGACATGACTTTATAATATTCAATATAAGCATACATACCTCATTTATCTTTAGGTCATCTAGGCTTCTTCTACAAACTTCCTCGATTGAAAATATCTTCAACCCCTTGATCTGCTTCATTTCTCAAGTCATAATACCATCATTCCATGAATTCCACAAGTTGGAGTTACTGATGAAACATTTACTTCCTCTCTAGATCAGTGAAATCTTTGATGAAGATTCCATTAGAGAATCTTGAGGATCTTACATATCCCCATCTGGCACATGTTTACGTTTTTACTTGATGTATGATGAGACTTGTCCTAGATGACTTCATCCTTTCCTTCCATGTCCAATGGGGTTCCCAAAAGCTATATCCTTCATGTTTAACTTCCATGGATCCTTATGTCCTTTATGATTCCTCATGGTGATATCACGATCTCTTGCTTCCAATGCTTCCATGATGCATCTTATTACCATGGTAATATATATAGAAAAATATTTATGACCTTATGATAGGACCCTTTTGTGAGGGATACCATCTCAATCATAATAGAGATCTATTACTCCCTCTTTCCTTTGCCCTTTTCTTCATCTTACTCCACCTTTCCAGTGATATGAGCTTTATTTTCAATATATTTCCATAACACTATTTTGTCTTGTTGAAGGACCAAACTTCCCTTTTTCTGCAGATGTTTGAGTCCTTTAACATTCAACACTTTTGCCTTCAACTTGTCTTTTTCTATCTAGCATAGAGAGCAGAAGTTGTCGAATGAGCTAACCTTCTTATCTATGGAAATTTGTTACCTTTTTTATCAGTTAGAATGATGATGATTATCTTCTTATCGTCTCTCCTAGATCTCCAATTGAGACCTTATGCAGATATCCCTTCATTCTTTGATACCTTTAATTTTTTTTTTTTATATCAAGTCTAAGTGATATGACCTTTTTTACTGCATTTTCAGAGAATATATATTCTAGTATTTCATATATCTCTTTGATGTCTTGTCTACTACAGAGGGAGGAGTGGACCTTTGACTAATTTCATAAGAATCTTATGAGTCCCTTGATCCTTTTCCATGCATTCAAAAAATGTTTGACCTTCAAATATTTTCCCTTAGATATCAATTACTTATCTTTCGAGGACTA
Source organism: Pinus taeda (assembly GCA_000404065.3). NCBI lineage: Eukaryota > Viridiplantae > Streptophyta > Pinopsida > Pinales > Pinaceae > Pinus > Pinus taeda. Next base: position 219,786 of record APFE031693659.1, read on the forward strand.
TATCTATCCTCCTTATGAAAGGAATTTCGATGACCCAACCAATTTATACATCTCCTTGCAACTAAAAATTCATTTTACCAAATAAATTAATGAATAAAAAATACTGACTTGATAGGTGAAGATGAACTCTTATACTTGATCACTTTGATGATGGTTGAAGAAGAGGTATTAGAACCTCCTCTTGGATGATCTTATTTTATATGAAAAATCCTTTCTTCAATAGAAAAGGTTGCTCCTTTTGATGAGGATAATTTGTTGCTTCTTTGGATGATCTTCTTGATATGAGGACATATTATGTTGATTTCATCCAGTGTGACTTATGCTTTCTTGCATTCTTTCATAGGAGGAGATCATTTTCCCTTGATCATGCTTTTCAAGATAAAAGTAGTGATCCATGTTACCTGCAACCATCCAACATGACTTTATAATATTAAATAAAAGCATATATACCTCATTTATCATTAGGTCATTTAGGCTTCTTCCAGCAACTTCCTTGATTGGACACATCTTGAAGCCCTTGATCTGCTTCATTTCTCATGTCATCATACCATCATTCCATCAATTTCACAAGTTGGAGATCCTGATGAAACATTTGTTTCCTCTCTAGATTAGTGAACCCTCTAATGAGGATTCCATCAGAGAATCTTGACGATCTTGTATATCCACATCTAGCAGGTGTTTCCTTTTTTACTTGATGTATGATGAGCCTTGTCCTAGATGACTTCATCCTTTCCTTCAATTTCCAATGGGGTTCCCAAGAGATATATCCTTCATGTTTGACTGCCATGGATTCTGATCCTTATGTCCTTCACGATTCCTCATGGTGATATCACAAATTTTTTCTTCCAATTCTTCCATGATGCATCTTATTTCCATGGTAATATCTATAAAAAATGATTTATGAGCTTATGATAGGGCCCTTTTGTGAGGGATACGATCTCAATCATAGTAGAGATCTATTACTCCCTCTTTCCTTGGCCCTTTTCTTCATCTTCCTCCATCTTTCCAGCGATATGAGCTTTCTTTTCATAATATTTCCATAGCTGTTTTGTCTTGTTTGAGGACCAAAATTCCCTTTTTCTACAAATGTTTTGAGTCCCTTAACCTTCAACACTTTTGCCTTCAAATTTTATTTTTATATCTAGCATAGAGACCATAAGTTGTCGAATGAGGTAACCTTCTTGTCTATGGAAATTTATTACCTTGCTTAACAGTTAGAATCATGATGATTATATTCTTATCCTCTCTCCTAGATCTCCAATTGAGATATTATGCAGATATCCCTTCATTCTTTGATACCTTTAATTTTGTGTAGATCAGGTCCAAGTGATATGTCCTTCATTACTGCATTTTTAGACAATATATCTTCTAGTATTTCATATATCTCTTTGATGTCTCCTCTGTTACATAGGGATGAGAGGACCTTTGACCAATTTCATAAGAATCATATGAGTCCCTTGATCCTTTTCCATGCATTCAAAAAATGCTTGACATTTAGATACTTTCCCATAGATATCAATGAATTCTCTCTCGGAGACTATATCTATCCTCCTTTCTTGAGCAAGGAATTTCAATGATGCAACCAATTTATAGATCTCCTTGCAACTAAAAAGTAATTGTACCAAATCAATTAATGAATGAAAGATACTTACCTGAAAAGTGAGGGTGAACTCTTCTACTTGATTACTTTGATGATGGTTGAAGAAGATGTATTAGATCCCCCTCTTGGATGATCTTCTTTTATATGAAAAAGCCTTTCTTCAATAGAAAAGATTGCTCCTTTTGTTGAGGATGATTTGTTGCTTCTTCGGTTGATCTTCTTCTAGGGAAATGAGATGAACCTTGCTTGTTTTATGACCTTGAAGATGATGAAAATTCAGTCAATATGATTTTCCTTCTTTTGTAGTGTAAACTAGAACTGCTACCAGGGTTTTCACTTTCTCCAAGATAATGTGATCCTCGTTTTTAAGGTCCTTCGAGCTACCCTTCTTTATAAACAACTTGATGAGGGTCTTGGTGGTCTTTTATGAAGAGAAAAGCTCTTGATGTTGTAGACTTCTCCTTCAATCTAGGGTTTGATCCTTCAATCTAGATCTTGATCCTTTTTCTTTGATATCCTTCAACTTGTTTTGAGTCCTTCTTGAAACTTGATCCTTGAATGTCTCTTTTATTCCCTTCCTTTGACTTTAACACCTTAGCTCTGATACCATATTGAAGAATCTGGGGAAATTAGATTAATAAGATTATTCTCTCCATGATAACTACTTGTGAGGTACTTTATATTTTTTTTATTAGCTCAATCTCTGATTTTTAATATTTGAGTGCATTTTCTTACTTCATAAAATAGTTACCAAAACAAAAGAGACAAGAACACAAGGCATTGGCTTTTTGCTAGGGCCAAAGCCTCTCACTCTTTTAGAGGAAAACCCACACAAATTATTTTTATAGAGATTCCAATTGACGAATACCAAGACCATGACCATTGACCTATTTAGCCACTCCAAGACCAAGACACTATTCCTCTTCTTTGCCATTTTTGAGCTTGGCATCACTGTTACTAAATTCATCATTGGTGCAACATTGACTCCTTCATTACTGCATCACCGAGATCATCACTATTGCATCATTTTTTCACCAAGATCATTGATGCATCATTGCTGCACCACCGAGATCTTCATCATAACAATGAGATCTTCTACATTGAGATATGAGAGCGGCACCAAGATATTAATCAAGATCATGACTGAGGACATTATTTCCACTATGCCGAGATCATGATTGTGTCTAGAATGTATGCTGAGATAGAGTGTGTCATTTTTGGATGACCAATATCCTCCCCATCACAAGTATGTCAAGACTGTAATGAGACAAGTACGAGCCTCACAATGGCATCACCAAGATCCTCCTCATCACAAGTATGTCAAGACTATAAGGAGACAGGTTTGAGCCTCATTGTGTGATCACCAAGATCCTCTTCATCACAGATATGTTGAGACTACAAGGAGATAGGTTTGAGCCCTTTTCTATGGTATTCGAGACTATGAGGAGGCCAATATTGCATCTCTGTGATACCCAAATAAGAAACACAAATATATCCACATACTGCACCATGGAAAAACTTTCGAAATTACCTTAGTGTGGCATCCAAAATCCTTTTCTGTGATAGCCATCTAAAACATCATAAGGATATAAGTTATGCACTTAACTTATGCGAAGATTCTATCTGGGTATATATTGTAATTCATCCACATATTAAGCCTACGTGTCGGTATGAATAGATGTGTCTATTGATACAAGCTAACATGATCTTCCTGTAATTCAATTTGCAGGCCAACTTCTTCAAGAGGGATTGTGCTTGTATTTGGAGGGATTCTAGACATTTCTATAGAATTTAATACATTAAACATATGCTCAAGAAGGTATCTTCATACATGACATTCATTCTAGACTCTAAATGACAAATCCTATTATTGTAACATCACTTGCTCATGATACCCATGAAGCAAGTTTACAATAATAATTGTGTTCTCTTTATTACATCATTTAAATCAGTCATAATTACATGTCATTAGGAAGACCAAACCTAGTTACACTTTCTTCAACATATGGGGTTCTTTGAAAAATTGAAAGGGTATAATGGTGAGATAACCCAAGAATTTTCCATGGTATTACACTCTCAAGGAGAAGACAGTGCCACCACTATTATAAGGGGGATTTCCATCCATTTGAATTGAAAAATAATTATTAGAGTTACCACCATATCTCTAGGAGTCAAATGGCACAAGGAAGATAGAATGAAAGCCATCACAGGAAAGAGAATTTGCTTCCTCACCAAAGAGAAACATGTTGAAGACAAAATGGAGTATGAAGAGAGAGCATCCCTTTCCCTTTGTTCAAGTGGTCTATAACATCCTCAAGTGGTTTCTCTATGAGCTAAGGTTCCAAAAGAATTTACCATTCCAAGAAGGCTCAACTTTCCAAATTTCCTTTTTCATTCCATAATCAAAATGAATCAGAGGGTGAGAGAAGGGAAGAACCAATACATTTTGCATCATGGCCTCAAAAGGCTCATTGTTATGGATGCCTTAATCCATCTTGTAAGCGCTATTTTGTGCACTAACTTTGTGGGCATGGACAAAGATGTCTTTATTGAGACACAAGCCCAAACCCTAAAACAAAATTAAAAGACCACAAACTCCAGTGTCAGGGGTAAGAAGGAGGAGTAAGGAGTGGTTGAAGAATAAGAGGAAGAGGAAGAGGCTAAAGATAAGGTAGAAGAGGTTGAAGGAGAAGCTAAATAAGAGGAGAAGGAAGGAGGAGAGGAACAAAAATAAGGAGAGGAGACCCCTAGAGTGCCATCTAGATCTGATAAGAAAGGAAAATAGAGGCAGAAAATAAATCTATCAAAGGGGAATACAAAACAAGAGGTGGCTGCTACACTGGAAACCCTTAGAAAAGCTATAAAATCCAAGAGAAGGTAGCCAAAGCAAGGTACCTTTTATTTTAAAAGAAGAAAGAGTGGTAGAATAAAACAAGGGAAGCCTCAACCTCCCTCAATAGTCCCAATCACAATTGATGATTCAGTTAGCCATCAAGAAGAAGGATTGGGATGAGGAAAAAATAAAATTGAAGAATCCACCTCCCCTAAATCCAAGGGTAAAAAACATTTGACACCCATGAGAAGGCCAACCACTAGGGAAGTCACAACCAAGCAAATCAAGGCACAAATAGAGTTGGTATAGGAGAAAACATAATTGCTACAGGAAGAAACAGAACTACTACAAGAAAGGACATAGTTTCTATAGGATGGAGAAAAAGTGCTATGAGAGGGGATAGGAGCCACTCAAGAGGAGGGAGAAGGTACACAAGGACTCCAAGATCCTACTATATATCCTGATCTTGGATCCTATTAAAAATGTATTGAAGCAGGGAGAATTATACCTACAAAAGTTTTCATTTCCATCTTGAATTAGAAAAAGAGAGAGGCAGAACTCACCAATCGATGCAAATTCGAAAATCCAATAAAGTAGAGGATGTGGGCTTCATGGAGGAAAAGGTGAAAAAAATGGGTAAAGAATTTGCTAACTTGATACTAAAGGAATCAATAATGAAGGAGTAATTATAGTTAGAAAACAAGAGGCTAAGAGATAAACTATAGGAAAGGGATGCACAACTTGCCACCATGGCACACTTTTCCATGGAGGCCATCCAATGTAGGAAACCATCCAAATCCTATGCCATTTTCCTCAAGGAATAATTGTTGTAATTCTAAATCAAAACATTGGCACAATATGGGTCTCTACCATTTTAGGATTATAGAAGGTTCATTGACTTTTGCTAGAATGTGGGCATTAAGGATAGATATAAATAGGCTAAATTCTATATGAAAAACATGATCTTCAAATACATGAAATTTTGGACCCCAACGCAAGATTGGGGGATGTACAATTGATGGAAATAACCTTTTGGCTAAGCAATGAAGAAACAAGGGCTGAGGAAGTAAACAAGGTTATGGGAAAGGAAGCAAGTGAGCCCCTATACATTAGGGAAGAGTTAATAAGCCCCAAGGTTGTCATCAATAACAACAACATCATCTATGTTGATCCCCAATTGGCCCCTCACTACATTGAAATAGAATAACAAGCTATCCTCCATTTTGAGGATACCTTTAGGTTGTTGGGGACTAAGAGCTTGTAGGAGTTCCAAAAGAGATGGCATAGTCTGCCCCACAGTTTGCAAACCAGAGAATATCACTCCCTTGAAAGGTTGAGTAATGCCCTGGAAATGACCCCACTCTACAAAATAATAATTCAAAGTCTAAACATAAATTTTATAGGGATAAAACTCATTCCTCCCTTACTATTGCTCCTACAATAGAGAAGAGATCAAGTAGAGGAACAAAGGGAGTGGGAATCCATAGATACAAATGCAAGATTTTATCCAAAAGAAGGCACACCATTAGAGATTCTTTGGGATGTCACAGAGGCCACTAGGGCCATGCATAAACTAAACATTAGTGAGTAAGTTGCACAAAAGATGAGAAACACTTTTAGCAAGGGGGTGCTTATGGGTCCCATCAATAAGTATATTTTAAGGCCCTTTTTTCTATCCTTCGACCTATAAAAATATTTTTTTCCTCACATTAATTTACATTTTTTTTTCTATAATGTTCTTAGTAGGAAGACTAAATGGTTCTCGTAACACTTCATGGCCTAATGTGGTTTATGTGTAGGAAAAAAAGCATTTTTTAGTACATTTATGATGTAGAGGCATGTTGGAGGCAGCTAGACGAAGTGTAGGAGGCTTGTCTCCTGCATTTACTCTTCTTTGACTCTAAGTGATCCCTAGAATCACTCATACATTCATCTACAACTCAAAGTCTACTAGAATCCAATTAAATCAAGTGAATGTGAGATTCTAAGGTAGCTAGGTCCACTTTTTTCAAATTTTTGATGGGCGGAAATCCTCTTTTCAAGGAGGTTTCCCATCAATCATATTTGTATAAATAAAAAGGCCTAAGGACTCATTAGGATTGGAACTTTGGGATCTAGGAAGAGTTATTGAGATCCAAGTGCTTCAGAATGTTATTTCAATTTTGATATGATGTATCTAAACTCCATTTCCTATTAATGAAAGGTTCACTGTTGGTCTACATCTGAGTTAACTTTGGAGGGCTAAGACCCTTGGGTTAGGGTCCAACCCAGAGGCTCTAGTCTCTCTTATTGTTTTATTTTAGAATTGTTTAAGTAGTGACATTTGTTTCCTTATTTAGGAAGAAGTTAGATTGCAAAAAATGTGGTTGCAGGATTGATTACCACTTCTCTTTTGGAAGTGTGGTTGACGAGTCTACAACAACAAGCCAGAAATATGTGTTTGTTTTCCTTTGAAAGTTTCTAGGATTTAGTTTATAGTTCTCTTGCACACTTTATTTATGCATCCTAGAAATTAATATCATGTCTTTTCATATGGATTAGATGCGTGTTGTAGGATAGAGTGGTTCTTGATTAAATAAAAATTGACTCATCCTTTGCACCTGGATTTGTTTTGCTATAATTTGATCACTAGATTTATGTTCTTTCCAAGAGTAAGAATGGGTTGATTGTTAGTCTAAAGGTAATACCAAATACTTGTATGGATTGAGACACTCATCCTACATCCATTTTTTCATCACCATTCTCATCCTTGACACCTCATACTTCTCTCAAATTATGCCACTGAGATCATCCTTTCAAGGTCACCGGGGGACACTGTAAGCATGCACTTTTGTGCAAGATGGGCCTCTGAGGGGTGATAACCGGGGGACACTGTAAGCATGCACTTTTATGCAATATGGGCCTCTGAGGGGTGATAATATTCTAAAAGTACCTCAAATATCCTTAATAAACCCTCATATATCTTATCCCACCTTGAAAACACCTTTCCTACCTTTAGGATGCTTTTGGAACCAATCCCATAGCAAAACATGGAAATCTTGTAGAAATCCTATAACATCTTGTAACATTGTCCAAACTTGACCATATTTTCTTTAAGAGCTTGACTTTTTTATCTAGGGAGTGAAAAATAACCTCCAGACTATGAATCCATGGTTGGAGAGGACCAAGGACCACATTAGAGTCAGCCTTGCTTCACTGCAAGTACAAGGCAACAATTAGAATTAGTAGACAAATTTCCACACTTGAATAACAAATATTGTGCTATTATGAAATGGGTAAGGACTATGTTAATAAAGCCAAATTATCTTAGAATCAATGATAAGAATGGAAATTATCCAATACAAGTATATGAGACCTATTTTTTGAAGTTATGTTCTTGTATTCTCTACTCATACGCTTTAGATCAAGTTTCCTTTTTTTAAGCAATTTTTCACATTCTCCAAGTAGAGTCATTATTTACATTCCACAAGTCGAATATTGATTTGCATCTGCAAGTACACTAGCATATTTTATATTTTCAATTAGTACATTATTTTATGTTCCTGAAATTGTAGTTAGTCTTTAAGTTTGATGAATGTAACTTTCATTTTTGCAAATAGGATAATTTTTACCTTCCTACAATTAGAGTAGATTCTTGTCTTTTCATGCTAGTTATTTTTGAAAGATAGTAAAAGGAGTGGTCTCTATATGCCTTGATTGTTGGAAATAATACTGAGAGGGGGGGTGAATCAGTATTATCAAGGTAATTATTCCTTTTTCAAAACAACTGATATACACTACTTCTGTTTAATTAACCTACGTATATACGCTATTATGCAGAAGGAAACCCGCGTATAAAAAGTCAGCTTTTACTTTACTTAATCTTTTCTGATGGTGATTGTTAATCTGTGATGCACAATCAAATAACAGTAACCAGAGACAGTAAAACAGAGCAGAGAAATAGTCACCAACAAGAACACACGATATAAGGTGGAAACCCAATGTGGGTGAAAACCACCTGCTGCAATTTGTCTCTATCTTCTTTTCAATTAGAAACTTCTTTTAAAATATACTGGTGAAGTCTTTTTACCAGTATGCAGGCTACAACCTGCAGAGAGCTGCAACCCTCTCTCGTTTTCCAGGCTCTCCTGGAAGGGAGCTACAACCCCCTTTGCTCTTGCACTAGCCAAGATACTAGTATGTAGGTGTTGGCCTACTAAAGGCTACAACCTTCTCTTTCTTCCAGGGACCACGTTTCATTAATTTTTAGACTGGATCCATGAACATCAAACAATCATCAAGAATCAACCAATCTTATTCCCACAAATTAGATCTGAATCAAGTAGATATTCTCCTTACAGCTGTACCCAAAACACAGTACCAGAAACCATACACCAGAAGGCAGAACCCAGAACACAGCAGCAATAGTCAAAAGTAGCTAGATCACAACCTAGATTATATACGCTATTTCAAAAGCCTGAAACTAGCGTGCATACGCATCTGCGTATGGAACAACCTGCGTATACGCCCATTTTCTTCACTGAAACTGCGTGTATACGCGTCTTTTCCTTACTGAACCTGCGTACAGATCTTACGAAGGATAATTCACTCTTTCAACTATTCAATCATTAATTAACCCAGATTACCAGATAGATCAAGCAAGCGTCACATCTAGCAGATCCAAATCATACAAAGATACTATCATTGAAGCTTAAAGATTATGACCCATGAATAGAACTTATCCTTCCTTTTGCGTTGAGGTTCCTCCTTCCTTCAGATCCAGATCTGCATCACCACCCAATATACCAGCTCTAGTACTTTTCATATCTTCAATTATCATTCAGATGGTGATTTGTCACAAGATCTCCTTCCTCTTTTATAGCCTTAGGCCATCCCCAATACCATGGTCCAAAACCATAATATTTCAATACCATGAACCCAAAACTAGGGATCAACACATCTGATGAGACGCCATGGTCCAAAGCATAGGCTCAAGTTCCAAGATCTAACTGCCATGGACCAAAAGAATGATCCCCAACATATACGCACTTTTGTAAAGTATAACCCGCATGTATACGCTCCTTCGTCTAGATGAACCTGCGTATATGTCTTTTTCTATTTTCTGAGTGCCTGAACTGAGATCTGATACCAAAGAAGGTTGCCATCAAGGAAAACACCTGTGCCATAGCTTCAAACATGTGCCATAATGCCAACAATCTCCCCCTTTGGACTTGATGGCAACACCAAGATCATTCTCCCCCTTTTTCATCAAGGGCAAAGGGTTGTGCTCCCCGTGAGAACATGCTGAAATCTATGTCCTGCTGTGCTGACTGTAGGCAAGATCTGCAGAAAGATGTTCTTTAAGAAGAACCAAGACTTATGCAACAATACAAGACCTTCCTATCACCAAAAGACTTAATACATACATCCATCACCCAATCAAGTGGGGATCATCCATCCAACCAAGTGGAATTCATCAGAAATTTACATATGATGACCAAATACATTACATCTTCATCCCAGGAATAGTGGGGAAACAAGAATATGCCGTTACATGACCTTGACACCAAAAGAGATACATGACATAGAGACGAATATTTAAAACATGAAAAGAAAAAAAAGTCATCAACAACTGATGGCAGCAACTGTCAATCATCATTCAGATCAGCATCCAAGATTTCCTTTTGTTCGCCCTTTGCCTTTGTTCCACCTGAAATCAACAACAGCTATGAACTTGAACCAAAAGCTTCTAAAATAATGCCAACAATGCATTATTAGAAGATTATCTGCTCCCCCTGAACCTTTGCCGGATGGTCTCTGTCAGACCCACATCAGAATATCTTCAACCAGAGCCTGCTCCTTCTGATATCCATCAAGCCTCCATATACACAACTTTGTATGTACAAACCAGCATATGTACGTGGATACTCTTTATCCAACACGCGTACACCCATTTTTTCTCTGAAACTGATAAGATTTAGCAGCAAGATGATACATCAACAACTCCCAGCTTCTGTCTGAGATATTCAAAAGTCTCCCTGGGCAGTGGTTTGGTGAAAATGTCAGCAACTTGTTCCTTGGAAGGAACATACTCCAATTTGACCTTTTGTTCCAACACTTGTTC